>JBBDGP010003687.1:0-182500 GCA_037952835.1 Lithobates septentrionalis
AGCGGTATCTACTACCAATAAGCTAAGACCAAGAAATTTGATCGATCAATTATCTACTGGTTGTGCCACATCCTAAGTTTCAAATTTGCTAGACGTGCCGGCGGGTGCAGTAGGCGTGGCCACGCCTCACGACGTATGCGTCCGCATGCGCTGTGGGTGCCTGGCGGCGCGCGCTCCACCCGGGGGGCCAGCCACAGTGTTTCCGCCCCTCCCTCACCACAATCAGCTGTTGTGGTTCTTCCATCAACAGCTGATAGGTGGGGAGGGCTTTATATATTCGGCTCTAGCCCACACCAGGCGTCATCTGCTGCTGACAGGACGCTTTCGGTGTGAGGTGCTGTAACACTTGGTTAGTAACCTACCACATATTTATTGACATGGATTTTTATGTTGGAACTATTGGCTGTAAATCCTGCTTGTTGTCCGTCATGCTTCACTTGCTTCATCCGCTATCTGTTATGTTCTGGGGTTTACCCCTTCCTCTTATAATACATCCAATGACCTAGTCTCCTCTATTGAAACTATTAGCCATTCATGCTACTTGGATGCCCTACATTTTTTCCTTTTTCTTTCCTCTGTCTTTTTACTTACCATTTTTTTCTCTCTGTTTCTTCCCCCCCCCCCCCCCTCTCTTATTCCCTTTCTTTTTCTTTTCCCTTCCTCCCCTTTTATCTCCCCCCCTCCTCTTCCCCCCCCCCTCTCATTTCTTCTTCCCCCCCCCCCCCTCATTTCTTTTCCCTACCCCCCCCCCCCCACCCCCCCTCTCCTTCTCTTTTCTTTTCTCCCCCTGTTTTTCACAAATCAGGGTTCTAATTTATCTCTCATTTTCATGTTGACTTCCCAGCTACTTGGACCACACTTGATCCACACTCACCATCAGTTACTGTTCTTTATAATTTTAGGCGGACCAGGTAGGACACATTTTTTGGATTTTCCATGTATTACTTTGGCTATCCATATGTACACACATCCTTACATATTTATATATCTTCATGATTTACAGGATACACATTTGGCCCCAGTGTGATCTCAGATCTAAACTGCCATACGCCCGTTAACAATGGGCCCTCCTTCCCATTGGAAGGAAGAATAAAACCATCTTATATATCCATACCTTTCTATCTCCACCTCGACAGTGGCTTTGTGAATACTGCTGTTATACTTTACTAAAGCTCCACACATTACGACCAGGGAACGCGTCCGATGGGCAGTACGTCAATACTTCTATGTTTCTTTTAAACTCGTCTTGGAATGCATAATCTATATCCATAGATACCAATGTAAGTGTAAACAGAAAAATGTATGTATATATATACAGATTCATACAACTATAGATTTTGTTCTTATGATCTTTTCACTGTGCACTTACCATGTTTATGTTATACATACTATTTCCCATATAGAAAATTCTTGTTGTGAACCCTACAATCACCCCTGAAGAAGGAGGCATAAGTAACTCCGAAACGCGTCGGGTGCAAATGTATTGGTATCATTAATCCTTGTATTTATGGAACTGCATTCCTTGTTTTTAACTATGTGATTATGTGACTTACTTGATTATTTTTTGTAATTAATAAACTGTTACCTACTCTACATACCTTTCTAAATATTTTCTTAAATGTGCCTTTAAAGTCCGCTAGGGGAATTTCTTTTGCTTCAAATCAGAAATAAAGGTGTGGTCATTTGCTGTAGGTGCGTGGCATTGAAAAATTGGATGGGTTGGTCAGGTGGGTCCAAATTTTCTCTGGTGGACCTCAGAGTCCCAGTCCATCCCCATAAGCTGTCATTCATTGTGGTGCTGCTTATTTTCAGTGTTGAGGCACGTAGCAGAGTGTGTAGGTGTATTGTATGTGTTGGAGGAGCCATATGAAGAGCCAGTCATAGCTGTTTGGTTTCGTTTAACTAAACATAATTCCATCAACATGACCATAATGTCAGTTCTATGTTACTCATCACTATATCGCAACGTGACTAGTTACATTTATTGTATAAGCTATATATAAACTCTAACCAAACAGGTAATTACAGTATATTTCAATTCACCGCTGAAATAACACCCATTTTTGACATATAAATGATTCATTTTGAATCTGACTTTATTGCAACTATAAAAATTTGTTTAAAACTGAACTCCAGGAAAACAGCTAAATACACAGATGAAGTACATACAGTGCACAAAAAGTATTCCTACCCCTTGAAATTTTCCACATTTTGTCATGTTACAACCAAAAATGTAAATGTATTTTATTGGGATTTTATGTGATAGACCAACACAAAGTGGCACATAATTGTGAAGTGAAAGGAAAATAATAAATGGTTTTCCAATTTTTTTTACATATAAATATCTGAAAAGTGTGGCGTACATTTGTTTTCAGCCCCCTTTACTCCGATACCCCTAACTAAAATCTAGTGGAACCAATTGCCTTCAGAAGTTCCTAATTAGTAAATAGAGTCCACCTATGTGTAGTTTAATTTTAGTATAAATACAGCTGTTTTGTGAAGCCCTCAGCGGTTTTAGAACCTTAGAACAAACAGCATCATGAATGCCAAGGGACACACCAGACAGATTAGGGATAAAGTTGTGGAGAAGTATAAAGCAGGGTTGGGTTATAAAAAAATATTCCAAGCTTTGAACTTCTCACAGAGCACTGTTCAATCCATCATCTGAAAATGGAAAGAGTATGGCACAACAGCAAGACATGGCTGTCTAAACGGACAGGCCAGGCAAGGAGAGCATTAATCAGAGAAGCAGCCAAGAGGTCCATGGTAAGTCTGGAGGAGCTTCAGAGATCCACAGCTCAGGTGGGAGAATCTGTCCACAGGACAACTATTAGTCGTGCATTCCACAAATCTGGCCTTTATGGAAGAGTGGCAAGAAGAAAGCCATTGTTGAAAGAAAGCCTTAAGAAGTCCCATTTGCAGTTTGCGAGAAGCCATGTGGGGGACACAACAAACATGTTGCTCTGGTCAGATGAGACCAAACTTTTTGGCCTAAAACAAAACGCTATGTGTGGCGGAAAACTAACACCGTACATCACCCTGAACACACCATCCCCACTGTGAAACATGGTGGTGTCAGCATCATGTTGTGGGGATGCTTTTCTTCAGCAGGGACAGGGAAGCTGGTCAGAGTTGATGGGAAAATGGATGGAGCCAAATACAGGGCAATCTTAGAAGAAAACCTGTTAGCGTCTACAAAAGACTTGAGACTGGGGCGGAGGTTCACCTTCCAGCAGGACAACGACTCTAAACATATACCCAGAGCTACAATGGAATGGTTTAGATCAAAGCATATTCATGTGTTGGAATGGCCCACTCAAAGTCCAGACCTAAATCCAATTGAGAATCTGTGGCAAGACTTGAAAATTGCTGTTCACAGAAGCTCTCCATCCATTCTGACAGAGCTTGAGCTATTTTGCAAAGAAGAATGAACAAAACTTTCACTCTCTAGATGTGCAAAGCTGGTGGAGACATCCCCAAAAAGACTTGCAGCTGTAATTGCAGTGAAAGGTGGTTCTACAAAGTATTGAGGGGGGCTGAAAACAAATGCACGTCACACTTTTCACATATTTATTTGTAAAAGATTTTGAAAAAACATTTATTATTCTCCTTCCACTTCACAATTATGTGCCACTTTGTGTTGGTCTATCACATAAAAATCCCAATAAAATACATTTACGTTTTTGGTTGTAACATGACAAAATGTGGAAAATTTCAAGGGGTATGAATACTTTTTCAAGGCACTGTATATGGGAGCTGTTGTATCTGCAAAAGAATATGTATTTACTTCCATTGAGTTCTGACATTTACAGTTTAATCTGCTTGTATTTTGTCATCCCTGGTTCCTCGCTCCTTTCTAATCAACATTCTAGCTACATTTTTAAAGTAAAAAAAAAAAAAAAAAAGTCAGCAGCTACAAATACAGTAGTTGCTAACTTTTAACATAAGTACACTTAGCTATCCAGGGCCCCGCAATGTCAGCACCCCGAGCCGATTTGTCCATCAGCTTTGGGTGCAGGCGCCGGCATTGCAAGTAAGGGAGACGTCACTTCCGCCCATACGTCTTAAAGGCACATTTTTTCCAATGTCATTTTTTTAAATTACTTTTAATTTTTTTTAATTGCATTTTAGTATAAATATGAGATCTGAGATCTCATATTTAGGAGGTCCTGTCATGCTTTTTTCTATTACAAGGATTACATTCTTACAAGAATTACATTCTTAAAACAGTGTAAAAATAAATAAAATCATGTAAAATAAATAAGAAAAATAAATTTTTTTTTTTTTTTAAAACCCCTAGTCCCAACGAGCTCGCACGCAGAAGCGAACACATACGTGAGTAGCACCCGCATATGAAAACGGTGGTCAAACCACACATGTGAGGTATCGCCGCAATTGTTAGAGCGAGAGCAATAATTCTACCCTAGACCTCCTCTGTAACACAAAACATGCAACCTGCAGAATTTTTTAAACGTCGCCTATGGAGATTTTTGAGGGTAAAAGTTTGACGCCATTCCACGAGCGGGCGCAATTTTGAAGTGTGACATGTTGGGTATCAATTTACTTGACGTGACATTATCTTTCACAATATAAAAAAAGCGCGCTTGTAAAGACCGCTGCACAAATACGGTGTGAAAAAAAGTATTGCAATGACCACCATTTTATTCTCTAGGGTGTTAGAAAATAAACAATATATAATGTTTGGGGGTTCTAAGTAATTTTCTAGCAAAAAAAACTGTTTTAAACATGTAAACACCTAAATTCCAAAACGAGGCTAGTCCTTAAGTGGTTAATGGTTACAGGTCTTGTACATCCCCAACCTGTAAGTGGACAGGGAAAGTACAAGCAGCACCTTATGAGCACCTCTTTCCGTCACCCCACTCTCTCCTCCTATCAGCATGCTTCTTAATCCCCTAGTCAGCTGTACAGGAACTGATACCAAGTCAAATTCAGGTACAAACACTGATTGCATTACAAAAAAATAAAATTGAAGCCTCATTTTTTTCTTTTTTACTTATTATGTCAGAGTACATAACAAGTACAGAATATGTATTTGTTTAATTTTTTGTTTACTAAATATATGTGTTAGCACAGTAAAAGCTGCCTGCATTGGCAACACATTGAAGAGACAGTCTACTGTCTGACTGCATAATGAGTAAAAACTGGAGGCCTCAATGAATGCAGTGCTCCAATAATTTATATCTTTTATATCTGCCTGTATTTAAATCCAACATAACTTCTTGGCCTACCAGTTGAGTAGGTCTGCTTTTCATTGTTGCTGGTATCCCCATTTTATGAAAATTTTAGTTAAAAAATTCTGTGCCGTGTGCAAGTACATTGCTGCACGTTTTTACGCACACTGCAGTAGCAGCAGCTCTGTATATGTGTTTAACCACTTGCCCACTGGGCACTTAAACCCCCTTCCATAGTTGCCAACATTGCAAAAAAAATATGTGGGACACTTTTTTTGGCTGTAGGCAGAGCCGTACAATAATTAGGGGGTGGGGCATTTGTTTGTAGGCGTGGCTTAGCAAAAAACTACAAGCGGCGGAAAATGGGTGTGGCTTATGTGAATAGTGGGCGTGGCTTAAATAGGCGTGGCTCAAGAGGGTGTGGTTAGAGTCTGAGATGAATGAGGGATGGAGAGGGAAAGGGGGAGAGGGGAAAGAAGGGACAGCAGCCCCAGATCCTACACAATAAAAATATGTGTATTCTAGAAAGTTTAACAATCAGCAGATAAAGGTACTCCAAACACCTGGTGTTAACGATTCAGTCATCCCGGCACCATGGTTGTTATTGTGTCAGGATGATTGAAGCGCATTATTTCTATTATTACATTGTAATATAAAATTAAATCATTCAACTCACCATAATGCGAATCAGTGGGATCCCTGAGCGTGTCACTAGCCACGTCGCCTGCCACCAGCAGAGTCTGTCCTTGCATCAGGTGCCCCCGGCAGAGTCTGTCCTTGCATCAGGTGCCCCCGGCAGAGTCTGTCCTTGCATCAGGTGCCCCCGGCAGAGTCTGTCCTTGCATCAGGTGCCCCCGGCAGAGTCTGTCCTTGCATCAGGTGCCCCCGGCAGAGTCTGTCCTCGCATCAGGTGCCCCCTCTATTAGTGCAGACCCCCCTCAATTAGTGTAGCCCCCCTCTATTAGTGCAGCCCCCCTCTATTAGTGCAGCCCCCCCTCAGTGCAGACCCCCCTCTATTAGTGCAGACCCCCCTCAGTGCAGCCACCCCCTCTATTAGTGCAGACCCCCCTCAATTAGTGCAGCGCCCCCCTCAGTGCAGCCCCCCTCAATTAGTGCAGCCCCCCTCAATGCAGCCCCCCCAGTGCAGACCCTCCCCTTGTCCTGGAGCGGCCGGTGTTCTGCCGAGAAAGTTCCCCTTGGCAAGTAAGGACCCCCTGTACTGTGCAGGCGCAGCGCTTGCACAGTACGAGCCGGCGGAAATAGCCGAGCTGGGGAACTTTTCGGCAAGACACGGCGGCGCCGTGTCTTCAGTGGAGAGGGGAGGGGCCGTGCAGCTAAAAAAGCTGATTCATTGGCTGCACGGATCGAGCCCCCTTCCTCTCTCCACTGACTGAATACTAGGGGGAAGATAGAGCGGCGGCGCCGGCCGCCATTTTGCTGGAGCCAGCTGCTCCAAAAATAAAAAAAAAACAACATTCCCGATTTTCCTTATGGAAAATCCCAATTCGGGACAGCCTCCAATTGGGACGAGGGTCCCAAAATCGGGATTGTCCCGGGAAAATCGGGATTGTTGGCAACTATGACCTTCCTAACCAGACCAATTTTCAGCTTTCAGTGCTCTCACAGTCTGAATAACAATTACTCAGTCATGCAACACTGTACCTATATGAAATTTGTGTCCTTTTTTTTCACACAAATAAAGCTTTCTTTTGGCGGTATTTGATCACCACTGTTTTTTTTTTTGTTTTTTTTTGCTCTATAAATGAAAAAAAAATGCTTTACGGCTAACGGACCCGCCGCCCCAGTGTGAAAGTGCCCTAAATGCAATCATCACAGGTATATGCTCCACACTAACACCCTTGTATGCTGCCTGTGTGATTCTGCTATGATTTGATCACATGTGCAGGTTGTCTGTCTGTGCAGTTTTATACCCTTGTGTAGCAGGTATGAGACGGTGGGTCTAACCCTTTCCTTTCTGACCTGGGTACTCTTTGTTTTTGGTTTTTTAACCATTTCCGTTCTATCCTGATTTTTTTTTTTTTTTCTTCTAGGTCAGATTGACAATAAAGACCTCATTATGTCATAACATTCCTCTTCCAGATGTATTTGGCATAGGTCACCGTCAAGGTCCAGCCTTCATAGTAGAAGCTATGAATCCTCCTTTACGCATCCACCACTATGTCAGCCGCTCCAAGGAGGGAGCCTTCTGGGGATGCAGGACTCCGGTCCCAGAGGGCAAGTCTCTGTGTGAGCTATGCTAAGCCCAAGCGGTTGAAAAAGGGGATGGTGATTTCCAGCAAATGGAATCTCTGGTGAGGCACGTGGTCCAGGAATCCCTTAACCACTTGCCGACCGCCTCACGCCTATATACGTGAGCAGAATGGCATGGGCAGGCAAAATCACGTACCTGGTACGTGATTGCCTTCCCGCGGGCGGGGGTCCGATCGGACCCCCCCCCCCCCGGTGCCAGCGGTGGTCGGCATTTGGCTGGGAGCATTGAGAGACGAGGGGGAGGCCATCCGATTGTGGCCCCCCCCTCGCGATCGCTCACAGCCAATGAGAAACATCCCCTGCCTCTGTATAGTACACAGAGGCAGAGGATGTGATGTCATCTCTCCTCGGCTCGGCAGTTTCCGTTCCGGCGCCGAGGAGAGAAGACATGTGAGTGAGTGCACAACACTACACAACACAGTAGAACATGCCAGGCACACTAAACACCCCCGATCGCCCCCCGATCCCCCCCCCAATCACCCCCCCCCCCTGTCACAAACTGACACCAAGCAGGTTTTTTTTTTTTTCTGATTACTGCATAGTGTCAGTTTGTGACAGTTAGTGTGGTAGGACAGTGAGTATTAGCCCCCTGTAGGTCTAGGGTACCCCCCTAACCCCCCCTAATAAAGTTTTAACCCCTTGATCACCCCCTGTCACCAGTGTCGCTAAGCGATCATTTTTCTGATCGCTGTATTAGTGTCGCTGGTGACGCTAGTTAGGGAGGTAAATATTTAGGTTCGCCGTCAGCGTTTTATAGCGTCAGGGACCCCCATTATACTACCTAATAAATGTTTTAACCCCTTGATTGCCCCCTAGTTAACCCTTTCACCACTGATCACCGTATAAGTGTTACGGGTGACGCTGGTTAGTTCGTTTATTTTTTATAGTGTCAGGGCACCCGGCGTTTATTACCGAATAAAGGTTTAGCCCCCTGATCGCCCGGCGGTGACATGCGTCGCCCCAGGCAGCGTCAGATTAGCGCCAGTACCGCTAACACCCACGCACGCAGCATACGCCTCCCTTAGTGGTATAGTATCTGAACGCATCAATATCTGATCTGATCAGATCTATACTAGCGTCCCCAGCAGTTTAGGGTTCCCAAAAACGCAGTGTTAGCGGGATCAGCCCAGATACCTGCTAGCACCTGCGTTTTGCCCCTCCGCCCGGCCCAGCCCAGCCCACCCAAGTGCAGTATCGATCGATCACTGTCACTTACAAAACACTAAACACATAACTGCAGCGTTCGCAGAGTCAGGCCTGATCCCTGCGATCGCTAACAGTTTTTTTGGTAGCGTTTTGGTGAACTGGCAAGCACCAGCCCCAGGCAGCGTCAGGTTAGCGCCAGTACCGCTAACACCCACGCACGCACCGTACACCTCCCTTAGTGGTATAGTATCTGATCGGATCAATATCTGATCCGATCAGATCTATACTGGCGTCCCCAGCAGTTTAGGGTTCCCAAAAACGCAGTGTTAGCGGGATCAGCCCAGATACCTGCTAGCACCTGCGTTTTGCCCCTCCGCCCGGCCCAGCCCAGCCCACCCAAGTGCAGTATCGATCGATCACTGTCACTTACAAAACACTAAACGCATAACTGCAGCGTTCGCAGAGTCAGGCCTGATCCCTGCGATCGCTAACAGTTTTTTTGATAGCGTTTTGGTGAACTGGCAAGCGCCAGCGGCTTAGTACACCCCAGTCATAGTCAAACCAGCACTGCAGTAACACTTGGTGACGTGGCGAGTCCCATAAGTGCAGTTCAAGCAGGTGAGGTGGCAAGCACAAGTAGTGTCCCGCTGCCACCAAAAAGACAAACACAGGCCCGTCGTGCCCATAGTGCCCTTCCTGCTGCATTCGCCAATCCTAATTGGGAACCCACCGCTTCTGCAGCGCCCGTACTTCCCCCATTCACATCCCCAACCAAATGCAGTCGGCTGCATGAGAGGCATTTTTATGTCCTCCCGAGTACCCCTACCCAACGAACCCCCCCAAAAAAGATGTTGTGTCTGCAGCAAGAGCGGATATAGGCGTGACACCCGCTATTATTGTCCCTCCTGTCCTGACAATCCTGGTCTTTGCATTGGTGAATGTTTTGAACGCTACCATTCACTAGTTGAGTATTAGCGTAGGGTACAGCATTGCACAGACTAGGACACACTTTCACAGGGTCTCCTAAGATGCCATCGCATTTTGAGAGACCCGAACCTGGAACCGGTTACAGTTATAAAAGTTACAAGTTTGCGAAAAAAACACAAAAAAAAAAAAAATAGTTGTCGTTTTATTGTTCTCTCTCTCTCTATTCTCTCTCTATTGTTCTGCTCTTTTTTACTGTATTCTATTCTGCAATGTTTTATTGTTATTATGTTTTATCATGTTTGCTTTTCAGGTATGCAATTTTTTATACTTTACTGTTTACTGTGCTTTATTGTTAACCATTTTTTGTCTTCAGGTACGCCATTCACGACTTTGAGTGGTTATACCAGAATGATGCCTGCAGGTTTAGGTATCATCTTGGTATCATTCTTTTCAGACAGCGGTCGGCTTTCATGTAAAAGCAATCCTAGCGGCTAATTAGCCTCTAGACTGCTTTTACAAGCAGTGGGAGGGAATGCCCCCCCCCCACCGTCTTCCGTGTGTTTCTCTGGCTCTCCTGTCTCAACAGGGAACCTGAGAAAGCAGCCGGTGATTCAGCCAGCTGACCATAGAGCTGATCAGAGACCAGAGTGGCTCCAAACATCTCTATGGCCTAAGAAACATAAAATGCTACGAGCATTTTATGACTTCGATTTCGCCGGATGTAAACAGCGCCATTGGGAAATTGGGAAAGCATTTTATCACACCGATCTTGGTGTGGTCAGATGCTTTGAGGGCAGAGGAGAGATCTAGGGTCTAATAGACCCCAATTTTTTCAAAAAAGAGTACCTGTCACTACCTATTGCTATTATAGGGGATATTTACATTCCCTGAGATAACAATAAAAATGATTTAAAAAAAATATGAAAGGAACAGTTTAAAAATAAGATAAAAAAGCAAAAAAATAATAAAGAAAAAAAAAAAAAAGCACCCCTGTCCCCCCTGCTCTCGCGCTAAGGCGAACGCAAACGTCGGTCTGGCGTCAAATGTAAACAGCAATTGCACCATGCATGTGAGGTATCACCGCGAAGGTCAGATCGAGGGCAGTATTTTTAGCAGTAGACCTCCTCTGTAAATCTAAAGTGGCAACCTGTAAAGGCTTTTAAAGGCTTTTAAAAATGTATTAATTTTGTTGCCACTGCACGTTTGTGCGCAATTTTAAAGCATGTCATGTTTGGTATCCATGTACTCGGCTTAAGATCATCTTTTTTATTCCATCAAACATTTGGGCAATATAGTGTGTTTTAGTGCATTAAAATTTAAAAAAGTGTGTTTTTTCCACAAAAAATGCGTTTGAAAAATCGCTGCGCAAATACCGTGTGAAAAAAAAAATGAAACACCCACCATTTTAATCTGTAGGGCATTTGCTTTAAAAAAATATATAATGTTTGGGGGTTCAAAGTAATTTTCTTGCAAAAAAAAAAATTTTTTTCATGTAATCAAAAAGTGTCAGAAAGGGCTTTGTCTTCAAGTGGTTAGAAGAGTGGGCGATGTGTGACATAAGCTTCTAAATGTTGTGCATAAAATGCCAGGATAGTTCAACCCCCCCCCCCAAATGACCCCATTTTGGAAAGTAGACACCCAAAGCTATTTGCTGAGAGTCATGTCGAGTCCATGGAATATTTTATATTGTGACACAAGTTGCGGGAAAGAGACAAAATTTTTTTTTTTATTTGCACAAAGTTGTCACTAAATGATATATTGCTCAAACATGCCATGGGGATATGTGAAATTACACCCCAAAATACATTCTGCTGCTTCTCCTGAGTACGGGGATACCACATGTGTGGGACTTTTTGAGAGCCTAGCGCACGGGACCCCGAAAACCAAGCACCGCCTTCAGGCTTTCTAAGGGCGTAAATTTTTGATTTCACTCTTCACTGCCTATCACAGTTTCGGAGGCCATGGAATGCCCAGGTGGCACAACCCCCCCCCCCCCAAATGACCCCATTTTGGAAAGTAGACACCCCAAGCTATTTGCTGAGAGGTATAGTGAATATTTTGCAGACCTCACTTTTTGTCACAAAGTTTTGAAAATTGAAAAAAGAAAAAAAAAATTTTTCTGGTCTTTCTTCATTTTCAAAAACAAATGAGAGCTGCAAAATACTCACCATGCCTCTCAGCAAATAGCTTGGGGTGTCTACTTTCCAAAATAGGGTCATTTGGGGGTCTTTTGTGCCATCTTGGCATTTTATGGCCTTCAAAACTGTGTTAGGTAGTGAGGAGTGAAATCAAAAATTTATGCCCTTAGAAATCCTGAAGGCGGTGCTTGGTTTTCGGGGCCCCGTACGCGGCTAGGCTCCCAAAAAGTCCCACACATGTGGTATCCCCGTACTCAGGAGAAGCAGCTGAATGTATTTTGGGGTGCAATTCCACATATGCCCATGGCCTGTGTGAGCAATATATCATTTAGTGACAACTTTTTGTTAATTTTTTTTTTTTTTTGTCATTATTCAATCACTTGGGACAAAAAAAAAAAATATTCAATGGGTTCAACATGCCTCTCAGCAATTTCCTTGGGGTGTCTACTTTCCAAAATGGGGTCATTTGGGGGTGTTTTGTACTGCCCTGCCATTTTAGCACCTCAAGAAATGACATAGGCCAGTCATAAACTAAAAGCTGTGTAAATTCCAGAAAATGTACCCTAGTTTGTAGACGCTATAACTTTTGCGCAAACCAATAAATATACGCTTATTGACATTTTTTTTACCAAAGACATGTGGCCGAATACATTTTGGCCTAAATGTATGACTAAAGTTTAGTTTATTGGATTTTTTTTATAACAAAAAGTAGAAAATATAATTTTTTTTCTAAATTTTGGTCTTTTTCCGTTTATAGCGCAAAAAATAAAAACGGCAGAGGTGATCAAATACCATCAAAAGAAAGCTCTATTTGTGGGAAGAAAAGGACGCAAATTTCGTTTGGGTACAGCATTGCATGACCGCGCAATTAGCAGTTAAAGCGACGCAGTGCCGAATTGTAAAAAGTGCTCTGGTCAGGAAGGGGGTAAAACCTTCCGGGGCTGAAGTGGTTAAAAAGTGGATACAAGCCATACGCAAAGCTCAACAGCCATTGCAGCGTGTTCTCCTACTAGGATGATCAGGAAGCACTGGAACTGTCCAACAACCAAGCCATCCATCTACGAAGACCTCAGACAGTGAGGCAGAGTGAGATGAGTCTCTTTACCCTTGTAACGCCTTTTGGTTAAGGCAATGATGGGTGCATTTACATGAATAGAACCTGTAGACAGTCTCCTGCAAAGCAAGAGGAAGTTCCGTAAGCACCTTGGGCTCCGTTTTCCTCCAGAGCGACTTGTCATGCGACTTTGGACACATAGGGTCACAAGACGAGTCTCAGCCCATTGATTTCAATAGCACCCGTTCCAATTTATGTGGTTTAAAGTTGCAGCGACTCCGAAAAGGTTCCTGCTCTACTTTGGTGCGACTTTTGATGCAGCGTTGATCCAGAGACTGTAAAGTTGGTTCGGAGCTGCACTCAGAATCGAATCAGGGTTGCACTCCAAAGTCGCACTCTAAATCATGCGACTTTGGGGTCGCAATAGTGGAGACTTAGCCTTAGAGAGAGTATTCTATTCTCCCCATTCCTAACGGAACTAGAGGACATCATTTTAGATGAATGGAGCAAGGTCGTGAGATATAACTCCCTTCTGAGCAAGCATGTCGCTTTTCCTTGGAAGATGCAGTGAATAGCCTGAAAGTCGGCCTGGGCTCTTGTGGCCATGTTGAAAAGGATGAAAATGTGGATGGAGAATATGGATGCAGTATTCAAGAGCGTTTTCAGAAACTCTGTAGTCCAGGAGGCGGAGCCGGTGTCAGTTTCCATAGTGAGGCTCCAATTAACATCATCCGCATAGTGGCGCATGTTATGCTCTTGTCAGTTACGACAAAGGAGTGCTATGGCTGGAGCCCGGGTTTGCTGATCACGCCTCTAACAGGCGTAATATAGCATTCCTTTTGAAGAAACTTCATCTTTTGGCAAGCTGGATAGCACCGTAACCCGGGCCACAGTTGGCAAGTTGGGGTCCTGCCTCAGGACTGGCGCCTGATAGGCCGGAAGACAACAGTCTAAACAACAAAGTTCGGAGCATGCAAGGTTCGCACGTTTTTACAGACCAGGTGGGGATTCTAGGAAGAGATGGTGTGGAGACCAGATTTCCCCTCAGAAGTTTGCTAAAAAGCTTGAACTTGGGTATCCAAGAAGCTTACTGAGTTTGGGCCTTGGACTATTGGGATGTTAAAATGGTCTTTTGGGAGATGCATGGTCCATCAGAATTCCCCCTGATCTTAGTTTCACTTCAATGGATTTGACCTCACTCTGAGATAAAGAAAACATACTCATGCTTTACGTAAATCACTGGTGTTGCAAAGTGCTGCCGTGCCAGTCTCTGAATGCAAGAGATTTCAGGGCAGGTACTCACCCCTATTTATGGTCATGAAGAGGAACAGCTTGCGGAGGCCGGTTTTGGACCTTGCACACCTGAGACAATTTTCAGCAAGGAGAAGTTTAGGGTGGAAACATTGTCCCTGATTCATAGGAGGTCCAGCCAGGTGACTGGCTTGTTTCCAATAGACCTAAGATGCTTCCTTTCATGTGCCCATTGTAGAAGACTTCCGCAAGTGCCTTCGGCTCGCTATAGGTCAAGACCATGTCAACAGTCACACACATAGGTTGGACTTGATGGATTTGTGTCTTTTTTCAACCTCACCTACTATGTAATTATATCTCCAGCCATTCAGGCTTTCAACATCACCCTGTGTATCTTCAAGGTCTAATTGGTTGTGATGGTCTTTATCAAAACAAGGAGCATACGCCTGCATAGTTAAGTGCATGTCCTTCACAACTGTCCCAAAACCAAGGGCAGCTGCTGGAGCTCAAGTCTTTTCAATGCTCCTCAAATTTGTATGGCAGTTGAATCTGGAAAGGAGTCACCTGGAGCCTTAGACTCCTGTGTGCCTCGGGACTCAGTTCAATATAATCAAGAGGACCATTGCCATGACTCTGGATCCCAATGTTCTGGAGCAGAATATTCCTGGCTCTGTTGTCTTCCTACCTGCGCGCCTTTCAGTGTCTAAATTGATTGGCACTATGGTGTCTACGGATACGAGGGTCAAGTGGAAGCTTGAGAAGATGGCCCTTCCAGAAGGGGTTTCTCCAGCAGTGGGAGCCAGGAACCAGAATACAGGCCTTTCACCATATAACGAAGGGAGCATCAGTGCGCTTAGGTTAGTCAACACTACGGCGGTCTCCTACGTTAAAAGACAAGGGGGACTCACAGCTTGTTCCCTATTACAAGAAGCAGAGCTGATTATGTCTTGGGCTCAGAATAATCAAACCTACATCTCAGTGGCTTTTGTCCCCAGAGTCCAAAATATTCTAAAATACTTTCTTTCCAGAGTCCAATTGGACAACGAATAGTCTCTACATGCAGAGGTTTTTCAGGCACTGATGCCCTGATGGATCATTGGAAATGCAGTAGGATCTGTGCATTTCTTCCAGTCCTTGTCAACCTTGGGTTTCTACGAAGACTCCGAACAGAGGTTGTGGAGGTAGTGGCAGTGATGCCTTATTGGCCAATTAGGCCATGGTTCCCTTTGCTAGCACAGTTCAGCTTCTGGAACCCAGTGCACCTTCTACTCAGGCCAGACCTTCTGTCACTGGGTGCAATTCTACATCCATATTCAGCACTGTTACAGCTGACGGTCTGGTTCTTGAGATTGGAGGTCCTTGGCTGCTCCTCCAGAGTCATCTCCGCTCTTTTGAATACTAGAAGTATGAACTCAAACAAAGTTTATGGGAGAATCTGGTCAAAGATTGTTCAATACCTGTCTGCTGCTGACAGACCATGTAGTGATCTTGAAGTTCTAAATATTCTAGGCTTCCTCCAATCGGATTTAGATCTGGCTCTATTGGTCAGCTTCCTCGGAGTTCAAGTGTCAGCTTTATGACCTCTGTACACTGCCCTACATACTACTGACCCCTGTACACTGCTCTACATACTACTGATCCCTGTACACTGCCCTACATACTACTGACCCCTGTACACTGCCCTACATACTACTGACCCCTGTACACTGCCCTACATACTACTGACCCCTGTACACTGCTCTACATACTACTGACCCCTGTACACTGCTCTACATACTACTGATCCCTGTACACTGCCCTACATACTACTGATCTCTGTACGCTGCCCTACATCCTACCGATCTCTGTACGCTGCCCTACATCCTACCGATCTCTGTACGCTGCCCTACATCCTACCAATCTCTGTACGCTGCCCTACATCCTACCGATCTCTGTACGCTGCCCTACATCCTACCGATCTCTGTACGCTGCGCTACATCTTACCGATCTCTGTACGCTGCCCTACAAACTACTGATCCCTGTACACTGCTCTACATACTACTTATCCCTGTACACTGCCCTACATACTACTGACCCCTGTACACTGCCCTACATACTACTAACCCCTGTACACTGCCCTACATACTACTGACCCCTGTATACTGATCTACATACTACTGACCCCTGTACACTGCTCTACATACTACTGATCCCTGTACACTGCTCTACATACTACTGATCCCTGTACACTGCTCTACATACTACTGATCCCTGTACACTGCCCTACATACTACTGATCTCTGTACCCTGCCCTACATCCTACCGATCTCTGTACGCTGCCCTACATCCTACCGATCTCTGTACGCTGCCCTACTTCCTACCGATCTCTGTACGCTGCCCTACATCCTACCGATCTCTGTACGCCGCCCTACATCCTACCGATCTCTGTACGCCGTCCTACATCCTACCGATCTCTGTACGCTGCCCTACATCCTACCGATCTCTGTACGCTGCCCTACAAACTACTGATCCCTGTACACTGCCCTACCTACTACTGACCTCTGTACACTGCCCTACCTACTACTGACCTCTGTACACTGCCCTACCTACTACTGACCTCTGTACACTGCCCTACAAACTACGGACCTCTGTACACTGCCCTACCGACTACTGACCACTGTACACTGCCATACCTACTACTGACCTCTGTACACTGCCATACCTACTACTGACCTCTGTACACTGCCCTACCTACTACTGACCTTTGTACACTGCCCTACAAACTACGGATCTCTGTACACTGTCCTAAAAGCTACTTGCACTGACCAGAAATCAGAGCAGATAGCCAGGCCTGAAATTAGTTAAGAAAATCAGCCTGCAGTACCAGATGTTCTGCTTTCATGGTGAACTCTGGCATCAGACTTGTGGGGGTGACCAATTACTCCCCAGGCATGAAGAAAGATGTGAATGAAAGTGAATTACAAGTTTTTCACTAAATCTAACTTTTAAGGTAGGCTAAGTATATATTTTTACAGTGACATTAGTTTTAGTAGATTTTTTTTTCAGGGTTTTTATTGCTGTCTTTATTTTTTATTGGGGGCTTGCTAGTTAATTTCTTTTTAAAAAGGGGGGCGCTGCACCACGGTGATCTTTGATCTCTTTAATGTTGTCCAGGTCCTAGGCCATCCAACAGGCTCACAGAGCCAGGGACTTGGCTCCTTTGGAGGTAGTGTCTGCTCACTCGACCAGGAGTGGGTCTACATCTTGGGCAGCTTCGCAGCATGTGGTTTCCAAAGTAGTCTGTAGGGCAGCCTTGTGGTTCTCAATCAATACATTAATGGCTCATTATTGTGTCTGCTTCCTTATCCTCTGTTTATTTTGGCTTGCAGGTCCTGTCTGTTGACGGTATAAATTAAAGCCTTTGGAATAGCATTGCCCGCCCATTGGGTGTATGGCGAGTTAGTTCCCATACATATGCTGCCATGGAGTCTGTCAGGAAAACAGTAAATTCCCTATCAAATACTTACTGTAATTTTCCTTTCCTGATGGACTCCACGGCAGCAGGAGTTGCCCCCCCAGTGTCTTCAGTAGGCTGGTTACGGAATGCGGCCTCTGGCTCAGAGCAAAGATTTATGGGAGTGGGATCCTATAGGGGAGTGGAGGAGGGGTTAACCCATACGTATGCTGCCATGGAGTCCATCAGGAACTCTTGTGGACTCTATAACTTTCACAAACTATGGTGCCAATTTCTCAAAATTGATCACTCCTGATTGTACTGATGACCATCTCATTTCTTGAGACACTAACAAGCCAGGAAATTACAAATTCCCCCAAATGACCCCTTTTTGGAAAGTAGACATTCTAATGTATTTAGTAAAAGGCATGGTGAGATTTTTGAAGTTGTAATTGGTTTCCCACAAATCTTTTTTTTCTCACAAAATTCTCATAATAACAAGTTATTTCCCACACACAGCATATGCATACCAAAAATTACACCCTAAAATACATTCTACTCCTCCTCCTGAGTATAGCGATACCACATGTGTGAGACTTTTCCACAGCCTGGCCACATACAGAGGCCCAACATGCAGGGAGCACCATCAGGCGTTCTAGGGACATTAATTACACATTTAATTTCGTGACTACCTCCTACACTTTTGAAGGCCCTGGAGTACCAGGACAATGGAAACGCCCAAAAAATGACCCTGCTTTGTAAAGCAAACACCCCAATGTATAATATGAGGCATAATGAGTCTTTTGAACATGTCATTTTTTCCACAAGTTTTTGGAAAATGTGGAAAGAAAATGATAACACATTTTCTTTTTTTTTACACAAAGTTGTCCATGTATAAGATATTTCTAACACATAGCATGTACATAGCAAAAATGACACCCCAAAATACATTCTGCTACTCCTCCTGAGTATGGCAATACCACATGTGTGAGACTTTTATGCCGCGTACACACGGTCGTACTTTTCGTCTACAAAAGTCCAACGGACGCTGACGGACTAAAGCTGGCTGGTAATCCGATCGTGTGTGGGCTTCTCCGGACTTTCAACTGACTTTTTTAGCCTCAAATCCGACGTACTTTAGATTTGAAACATGCTTCAAAACTTTACTTCGTAACTACGACGGACCCCGAAATCCGCTCGTCTGTGTGCTAGTCCGACGGACAAAAAGCCACGCTAGGGCACCTATTGGCTACTGGCTATGAACTTCCTTATTTTAGTCCGGTGTACGTCATCACGTACGAATCCGACCGACTTTTGTGTGGTCGTGTGTAGGCAAGTCCGTTCGTTAGAAAGTAGGCCGCAAGTCCGCCGCAAGTCCACCGAAAGTCTGCCGGAAGTCTGTCGGACAGGCTGTCTGACTTTTGTAGACGAAAAGTACGACCGTGTGTACGCGGCATTACACAGCCTGGCCACATACAGAGGCCTAACATGCAGGGAGCACCGTCAGGTGTTCTAGAAGCATAAATTACGCATCTAATTTGACTACCTAGTACCCTTTTGTGAGACACTGATGGGCACTGTAGTGGCATGGATGAGAACTGATGTGGCATGGATGAGTACTGATGTGGCTTATATGTGCATGTATGTTAGTACACACATTAGCACACACACATCACTTTCCAGTATCTATCCCAGCAGAGAGGTGGCCCCTCCAATACATAGGGTTCTCTATTTTTAAGACCAGCAAAGTATGCACTGTAACCAATCTGCAATGTATGTGCATTAACCCTCCCAGTGATCAGTCCTACGTTATTATTATAAAGGATTTATATAACGCCAACAGTTTGCGCAGCGCTTTACAACATAAGGGCAGACAGTACAGTTACAATACAATTCAATACAGGAGGATTTAGAAGACCCTTCTCATTAAAGCTGACAATCTAATGAGCATTATCCCCTAAGGCTCCATTCACACTTGTACTTCTCCAAAGTTGCGCTGACTTTGAAATGCAACTTTGACGCAACTTTGAGGCAAATTTGGATGGGTGCAACTTGGATACGGCTTTGGATTTTGGCTTTGACCAGTGATAATTGACAACTGTTGCATACAAGTTGCATTGTATAGCATTCGGGTACGACTTTCATGCAACTTCTGAGGGTTAAAGCGGACCTTCAGTCATTTTTTCATCTTTCCAGCTTCTGCCCTTGTTGTTTTAACTTTGGATAGTAAAACATTTTTTTTTCTGCCAGTAAATACCTTATGCAGCCCACTCCCTGTTTCTTGTCGGGTCATTAGCCCAGGCCTATGACATTGTGCACAGCTCTCTCTCTCACTCTTGTGGGAGCTTGCCAGGAAGGGAGGGGGGATGAGTCATAGGAGGGCCAATGAGAGCTGCAGAGCTGGAGGTGTGCCTCTGTGTGTCTGTGTAAATCCAGGAAGTGAACAGGCAGCAGCTTCAGCTGCCCACAGTTAAAATGAATGCAGCCAAACTTAGTGGAGGGAGATTTCTGCAGCATATTTGGCAAGTACAGAATCACAGTAAATATATAAAATAATATGCAAAGTAATTGGAGGGAAGCTTCAGAATGGCAAAGATATTTTTATTACAAATTGTGTGAGCAAACTGATGTTCCTCTTTAACATTGAAGTCTATGGCCCTCAAGTTGCATGAAAGTTGGACCACAGTAGTGCATGAACTACTTTGAAGTTGCTGCAACTTTAGGTCCCACATATATGAATGGTTATCATTGGAAAACATGGGGAATGACTTATCATGCAACTTTGATGTCCAAAGTTGCATGACAAGTTGCACAAGTGTGAATGGAGCCTAAAGTTGGATACACACTATACAATTTTCCTTAGATTTGTTTCCTTTAGATTTACCAAAACCATATAATATGAGGTCAAACCTAAACACTTTCAATTTGTATGCAATCAGGCAGGCCCTTGCACTACAGAGTTGAAAGTAAATCTAAAGGAAATCAAACAACAAAAGTTGCATAGTGCCTGGATTTTGCATGTTCTCCCGTTTCCTCCCACATCCCAAAGACCTGCTGGTAGGTTAATTTGGCTCCTGCCTAAATTGCCCCTAGCATTTTAATGCATAGTTGCCAACATTGTAAAAAAATTTATAGGGACACTTTTTTGGCTGTAGGCGGAGTCTTATTATAATTAGGGGGCGGGGAATGCATTTGTAGGCGTGACATAGCAAAAAACATTAATGTGCTCCGAAAATGGGTGTGGTTTACGTAAAATAGTGGGCGTGGCTTATGTGGGCATGGTTCAAATGGGGGTGTGGTTAGAGTCTGAGATGAATGAGAGATGGAGAACGAAAGGGGAAAAGAGGGAGGGAGGGAGAGAGAAAGAAGGAGGGAAGGAGAGAGAAGGAAGGAAAGAGGGATGGAGGGATAGCAGGCCCAGATCCTACACCAAAATAGAAATGTGTATTCCAGAGTTTAACAAATCAGCAGATAAAGATACTTCGAACACCTGGTGTTAGCGCTTCAATCATCCCAGCACCATGGTTGTTGTGGTGTCAGGATGATTGAAGCGCAATTATTACTATTATTAAATTGTAATATAGAATGAAATCATTCCACTCACTATAATCCAGAATCAGTGGGACCCCTGAGCATGTCACCTGCCACGTCTCATGCCATCAGGTGCCCCCAGCAGAGTCTCTCCTTACATCAGGTGTCCCCAGCGGAGTGCCTCTTCAGCAGGTGTCCCCAGCGGTCAGTGTCCTCAGCGGAGTACCTCTTACATCAGGTGTCCCCAGCGGAGTGCCTCTTACATCAGGTGTCCCCAGCGGAGTGCCTCTTACATCAGGTGTCCCCAGCGGAGTGCCTCTTACATCAGGTGTCCCCAGCGGAGTGCCTCTTACATCAGGTGTCCCCAGCGGAGTGCCTCTTACATCAGGTGTCCCCAGCGGAGTGCCTCTTACATCAGGTGTCCCCAGCGGAGTGCCTCTTACATCAGGTGTCCCCAGTGGAGTGCCTCTTACATCAGTGTCCCCAGCGGAGTGCCTCTTAAATCAGTGCCCCCAGCGGAGTGTCCCTTAAATCAGTGCCTCCTAAATCAGTGCCCCAAGCGGAGTGTTTGCTGCAGATGGAGTGTTGGCTGCACTCTAGCTACATCTCCTCTCGTTCCTCGTGTTCAGTGGAGAGGGGAGGGGGCGATCCGTGCAGCTAACCTCGATTGGAGAACTGTGAAGAGAGAAGCCAATTCATTGGCTGCACGGATCGGCCCCTCCCCTCTCCACCGAACACGAGGAACAAGAGGAGATGTAGCTGAACACAAGGGGAAAGCTCTCGCGGCCAGAACTGCTGCGGAGCCAAACATTCCGTTTTTCCATGGACAAAGGGCAAAATCCTGAATCGGGACAGCCTCCGATTGTGACGAGGGTCCCAAAATTGGGATTGTCCCAGGAAAATCGGGACTGTTGGCAACTATGTTAATGTGAGTTAGGGACCTAAGATTGTAAGCTAATTGAGGGCAGGGACTGATGTGAATGTAAAATATATATATGTAAAGCGCTGCGTAAATTGACGGAGCTATAAAAGTACCTGAAATAAATAAATAGTGTGTATCCAGCTTTAGTCACCTACTCCCACTTCATGAATGTAAACCTTTATCTACAGTGTATGAGCATTTTCCCATTCGTAATCAGCTAGTGCTGAATTTGAGCATTAAAGCAAACCTTTCCCCCACTTGCATTAAAAATCACAGCAGAAATCATATTACATTTATTAGGTAAATAAGCATGTTTCTCATTTTTACCTACAATGACTGTCTTTCCTCTTCCTGGTTTCTTGAGGCACTGGTGATGTTACCCTGGCCTCACAGCTGCATCCAGGAAAGTTCCTAAACAATGTTCCAGGAGGCAGACCCACAGTTATTAGGCAGAGTTACAGGAAATAAAGAGATGGATTCATCTGCTCTAAAGCAGGCCATACACGGTCGAATTTCGAACAAATTTTCTTTTCAAAATAAGAAATTTCGTTTTTTTTGTGATCCGATGATGCCACCATTGATTTTCGAAATTCGGCCGACCAAGCCTTCAATTTCACCGCATGTTGCTACAGAAAAGAATTTTCTTGGCTGGGAATCTTCTTTTCTCTCCGTAAATTTTCTTTTCTTATTACATTTCTCGCACGATTCTCCCATCATTGATTAGAAAATCGTTCGTTTTTCTGAAAATTTCCAACATGTCCGATTCCTCAAATTCGATTGCCGCACGAAAATCGGCCGTTGTTGCAGCCCACTAATGATGCGAAATTCATACGAAAATTCTTTCATACGATTTTTGAAAGAAAATTCTTACGAAATTCGAACCGTGTATGGCCGGCATTAGTGAAAATGGGCATCATGAGATGAATAGGGAGGAAAAGAAAAATAAGTAATGCAAAGAATAAAAAGCTGGAAATTGTCTTCAAGTATTTGTCGATTGCCATTACTTAACCCCTTCCCGCTGACTATACATATATATTCGACCTCATGGAATTACATCTTTTTTTTTTTTTTTTTATTCAGCAAAGACAATATACACATACAGAATATCAGGTAGTTGAAACATCAGATATGAAAAACATTGCATAATGCACAATAATCCTGTCCACATAACCACTTCCCCCTTCCTAGGGAAAGTGTGACTTCATTAAGAGTCTAGAATTCCCACCTGTATTCCAGTGATTTTGCCTGTTTTTTTTTTTTAATTAATAAATTAACTATATACAAACCCCCCTCCCCCAGGCATTTAAAAATATATATAGAGTGGAATATTTCATTACCCCATCGTATAACTCCCAGAACCGAGTCTGTACCCCCACCCTCAAGTCCCTCCCCCCAACTTATGACATAAATATTATATATAGCTCCGTCTCCATACTTCTTCAGCCTTTACTCATTCACCCCATCTGCCAGTGTCTCCTTTGAGTCAATCCACCTGAACCAAACCTTCCTAAATTTCCTAGGGGCTCCCCCGGCCTCGTACGTCATACGGTAAAGAATAATGTCAGCATTCACAACTTTCAACCACATCCCTAAAGTCAGTCGTTCCGTGTGGATCCATCTCCTAGCTATAAGTTTCCTAACTTCAAAGTACAAAATTTGGAGGAACAGCTTGGTGTGCTCATTTAACACCTCTTGGTCAAAAATTCCCAAGAGACATCTCAAGGGAGAGCATATACTGGGAAGGTTGAAGTTGTCTGCTATAAATTCAGTCATCATAGACCACAATGGTCTCACCTTGGCACATTCCCACACCATAAGAACAAAAGAGCCACCCCCCCCCCCTCCCCAAACATTTATGGCAAGTAGTGGAGTCTCTCCTGTGCATACGGAATAGTCTGACCAGTGTATAATACATCTGATGGAGGTATCGCAGCTGTATCATCCTATCCGTTGAAGAGATGACAGAGCCCAGATAAGTATTCAATGCCTCCTGCCACAGCTCCTCTGACAATTCTGGTATAAACATTTCCCTACAAGACCTGACCCACGCTATCAACCCGGTGTCCCCTGGGCCCACCTCCCTATAGTATCTAGAAATTCTTTTCACCGTGTCAGGGTCCCCTAGGACCCTTTCCAACGAGGTATTCTGTACCTCTACTTCCCCCCTATACCGAACTGCACCACCGCCAAATGCTGCAGCTGGGTGTATCGAAAATGCCAGGTTCTGGGTATCCCAAACAGTTCCCTCAGCTGAGCAAAGGTACACAGCTTCCCTTCGTGAAATATGTGGTGAAGATACTTTACCCCATATTTAGCCCATACTCTCCCATCCTCCAGTTTGGAAAACTCCTTGAGGGTTTCATTATACCACAGAGGGTTATTAGGTGATTTTCATAGGGGTCCATCTTTCTTTGTGTTGGGCTCAGATATGAAATATCCGTCCAGGCAGAACCATCACCGAACCCACCCTTCTACTCAGCACTCCCTTCCTATAGACCATATTCAGAAGAGTCTCCTGCGAAGTAGCAACTGCAGATTCCAGCAACGTAGTAGCATTAGAGATCTGAGGAAAAAAATCTCCAATGCAGGAAGAACAGCTGTGCTGCAAAGAAGTAGGCTCGTAAATCCAGAAGGGCCAGTCCCCCCATTGTAACAGGCAATTTCAAAAAATCCCACCACAACAGAGTCTATGTTCCTGAAGACCTGTTTCGACACATAGACAGGCGAGTTTGAGAGGATGTACAAAAACTTAGGGAGAAAAATCATTTTAAATAAATTAATTTTACCCTGTAAGCCATAGCCTGTAACATATGTAGCAGAATCTCTGACCTCGTCCAGCCTAATGAGAACCTTCAAGGCCAAGGATAGCTGACATCCTTCAATATGTGGTGGGTTGTGAGGCATAGTGGGTGCAAAGGTGGTGAGTCATTGGGCGCCAGACACTTCTTGGATGTAAAATAGGTTTTATTTCTTTGACAGTCCTTTTTATATTTTGTAGGGGAAAGAGGGTTAGGGCCAGGACACCCTTAAGTAGTTGCAATTTCAAATGGCAGACTCTCAGATTTCAATAGCAGAACAGCCGTACAGGGAAAGGCCTCAGCAAGGTGCCACGTGCACATGCAGGATTGCTGTCTCCTATGGTAAAAGTACTTAAACAGTTCCTAACTCAAAGTAACAGTTCTCTCAGCTGTACTACAACTTCTCCTTGTAGTTCTTCAGCCCCTTGAGCTCCTGGGCTCTCACTGGACCCTCAGATTCACTAACTCTAAATCCCGTGAGCTCCTCAAGTCTTTTGCGGTGGTATCTCCCTCAAGTGTCACCAACACTTCCCTGCTGGGTCCCTAGCTTGGCACTTCGGATTCCTTCAAGCATCACCCCTGATGACCGGCTCGGTCCCTAGATTGACACACAAGGCTGCTCTGCAAGCATCACCTCTCCTGGTTGGGTCCCTGACTTGATCACCGCCTGAAGTTTCCCAATTCTCCACCGTGCCCGTTCAGTGAGAATACTGTACCGGCACTTGCTTCAGTTTCTCACTGTGGTCCCTGGTAAAGGCGATTAGCCCCTTCGTGGCGTCAGCTTCCCTTCTACCTCCAACCACTGACAAGTTCTCCGGCCGGCAGAGCCGTCACTTTTGGTTGGACTGCAAGCCGCTGTCCAAACCCTGCGCTGCCCTCTTACTTCTGGATAGGCCCTCACACAGCCTGGCAGCCTGATGCCCCGGGGAAAGGTCCAATCTTCGGCCTAGCAGCCCGGGGCGTGCGGCACACATCCACCCAGACGGCGGTCCGGGTTGCACACAAGAACCTGGATCACCTGACCTCAACCGAATATATAGGCTCTCCCAGCAGGCCAAGGGATTCAACAAAATCCCTGCCCATTGGCTGAGATATCCCACATACCCATAACCGGACCTTGAGTTGTCCTTCTCAATCTAATACCTCCAAGTGCCCGGCCACCTGGTGGTGGAAGAGGAAAGTACAACCAGGCCAAACTTAAGGAGAAGTCAATGGATCCCTAGTAATTAACTACAGTAGCTACTCCTGACAAGGAATTTGGTGAGGATCTCCCTGACAAAACTCCAGGGCACTACATCCTCTCCCTGCCCAAGAAACTACGTCTCGAAGTTTGCTTAAAAAAAATTATTTTCCCAAGCCTGAGAGCGAATGTCCTGGCAAAAACTGGGGTAGGTAGGGAAACAGGGAAGGGTTAACAGTATAACAAGTATATGTGGCGTACCACATGAAAAATCATTATCATCAACATAAAATAGTCACGTATGACATTTAGATATCAAAAATAATTATTTACATTTCAAGGCAGTAAAGCAATAGCAATTCTGTTTTTGTCTTTCATGTGATAGCCCTTCCATGTGCTCCTTGCTGTGAAGGCCAGTTATAGGTGGGGGCAGGGGCCATTTGTTACTGGTGTATATTGGTCCGGGGACACACTGTACACCTTTGCTGCCATTGTGCTCTTGCTGGGTGTCCAGTGTGCTCCTGCTTCTTTAAGGGGGATTGGGCTGCCTCCAGGCCCACCTGCCCCTCATCTATCCATTTAATGCATGTGCTTCCATTGTGGAGACGCTTATAAATTCAGTAGTGTTAGGACTGCAAGCATACACAGGGTGCCGTGAAGAGGCCTTGCAGCTTATGCATGCGTTTGCAAATGTGTGCTAACTAAACCCCTGTTTTTAACGCAGACTGTTGGACAGGTTAATTTGGTCAGTTGGCAGACTGGTTGGTGAGTTGAGCTATGGAATGTTCTGTCTGCCACCCCTTTCATCATCAGTAAAAAACTACAAAACTTTTAGCAATACTTCAATCAGTAATAGTCCTGATATATGTGCATGAGTCCATTATTTGAAGAAATATGCAACCCATTCTTTATCACAGCCTATTCTAAACTAACTACATATTCAGTGTCCATGACTGGTTACCGTCCATTAACCTTTGTTTCAAATGGATCACGTTTCCCAGCAGTTCCTTTTCTTCTTTAAAATGAAACTCCGGGCACAGGGCATGACTGCATTTCAAGCAACAAGCAGTCAGTCCAGATTTCAAGGGACCACGATTTAGGACACAGGCCCCCTTGCATGGACATCTTCAGTCTGTCCACTTGGCAGCCAGACAGAAACTTTCATTCTCTCTATTTTTTTTTTTCAACAACCTGCTGAAGCCCACAGGTCGCTTTTCAGGGTGAAACACCCCCAACAACTTTAATTTCCTGTCGCATCATGGCAGCATACACGTTGGGTTGTGACTCCGCCTCCACAACCTGATAGGACCACATAGCTATAAATTAGAGAGCAGGCACCTGCCCCAGTATTCTCTTATTTTTCCTCACCTGTCAGGACGCACGGATCAGCACCCCCTTACCGCTTCGCCCCAGCCAGGTTCTAGCCTCTCCTGGGTGGAAGTCCTTCTTGTACAGCCTCTAAATGAGCTAAATGGAAGGAGCCCCACTCTGGTGGTCTCAGGGGCACTCATCTCATCTTAAACTGTTGCCAGAAGACAAGCCTTAAACAGGCTTCAAGTGCAGACAGCCCGCAAAAGCCTTAAACAGGCTTGCTGGAGGATTGGCCAGGGAACCATCTCTATGGCCTCAAGAAAGTAAGCCTTAAACAGGCTTCATTGTGTGCAGCGGTCTCCATGTTCTCCCTCCCCCCCCCCCCCTCTTCCCCTCTCCCTTTCTGGCATACCTGGGGTGTCCTGCTGGGCTCTGTGGTCCATGCAGTGTGTGGGGGGACCGCCGAGCGTTCTCGGCGTCCTCGCGCATGCGCAGTACGGCTCTCTGGGCGCTGCTGAGCTGTTTCCAGTCTCCAAGATGGCGCCGGGCGCCTCGCGGCGCTACTGCGCATGCGCGGGCGTCCGACGCTAATGGCGGCAGATTTAAAAACCACAGCATTGCTGTGGAAGCTGCTGATGGTCTCTGCACGCTATAGAAAGCCTGCCCCGCGATCTACAGCAAGAGAAAACGCTCTACAAAGGTGGGTCTTAACCCCCCCTCTCTCTCCCCCCCCCCCCCCCCCCCCACTGCCAGCTGAGTCAGCTTCTATATTGCTGCTTATCTTTTCCCTTGCAGGTTTCCATCCTATTTCACCATGGAGACCGCTGCCCCGGCAGATCACCGCCAGCCGACTAGGTAAGGGGGGGAAGAAGTGGGTAAGTAAGAAGATTGAAAAAGAGAGCATTTCTAACGCTACCTAAATTGGTCAGCCCTACCAGGTCCGCAGGAACGTCTGCGTCAAGACATAGAGAATCCTCACGCAGGAGAAGTCGCTCTAGACACAGACGAAGCCGCTCCTACCATAGGAGGAGTCGCTCAAGAGGAAGTCGCAGAAGAAGCCGCTCCAGATCACGTTCTCGGCATGGTCGATCCCGCCACAGAAGGTCGTCCTCACGTAGACACCGCTCCCCTGCACGCCATGCCCGTCCTGCTGGAAACGCATGCTGGATCTGTGGTGCGGCGGCGCTTCCGGGTAAATTGGTCTGTCAGAGATGCCTAGAAGAGGCCACAAGAGAGAGAGCCTCAGAAGTCGGGGACTCAGCCCCTCAGGCCTCAATACCGGATGTGGATCTTTCCACCATTACATCTCCAGCCCGGGCCAGCACATCAAAGGAGCAAGACTCCCTATCTGATAATGAAGGCCTGGAGGTGTCGGCAGGATTCGACTTTGGCCTCATAGAACCGTTTGTTAAATCGGTCAAGGAGGCAATAGGATGGGAGGAACCCCAGGATGTCCAGCCAAAGCAGAGGAAATATTTTCCGCAGCTTAAAAAGGAGCCTGAAACCTTTCCGTTCATTGATGAACTGGAGGATTTAATCAAAGAAGAGTGGCAGAGGCCAGAGAAAAAATCTAGTCTGAACAACAGACTCCAGAAACTGTACCCACTCAAGGAACCTAAAGTGAACCCTCTGGTATCCCCTCCGGTAGTGGACGCATCCTTAATGCGCCTTGCCAGGCATGTTACCCTCCCGCTAGAGGATGCGGTTACGTTTAGAGACGTTCTTGACCGGAAGATCGACACGGATCTCAAGCGGGCTTACCTTTCGGCCGGGGGTGCATGCAGGCCTGCGATAGCACTCGCGGCAGTAGGAAGGGCCATCTCGAGTTGGTCTTCAAACACGGAGAAGCTGGTATTAGAGGGGGCAGACCAAGAGAAAATTGTGAAGGCATTACAAGAGTTAAGCCTGGCTGGTGATTTCGTGGCTGAGGCCTCAGTTGACACTATCAGGTCTGCCTCAAAATCTATGTTGGCCTCAGTGATGGCCAGAAGAGCCTTGTGGCTGAAGCCCTGGACGGCGGATCCGGCATCCAAGTCCAACTGGTGCCGTATTCCGTTTGACGGTGAGCACCTTTTCGGGACAAAGTTAGATACGGCCATCTCCAAAGTAACTGGTGGAAAATCCGGGCTCATTCCCTCAGATAGGAGGCCCAAACAGAGACCTCCTCCCTTTAAGCGGAACCTTCCAGAAAGGTATAGAGACGCGAAAGCGTACAGACCAGGGAAGGAGTATAGAAGGAACTGGAAGAACCCTCAAACCTCCTTTATGAAGTTCCAAAAACCTAAGACCTCCGCTCCCAGTGACCAGAAGCCTTTTTGAAGGTGCGCCCGTCCGGCCAGCAGTAGTGGGAGCAAGGCTCTTCAGTTTCAGGCTGGTTTGGACGGAAACCATACACGATACCTGGACCCTGGCCACCGTCAGTTTCGGCCACAGATGGGCCTTCAAAAATCGACCTCCAAGAGATCATTTCTACCCAACCCGTATTCCTCCTCCCGGAGAGAAGAGGTTATCCCTTCTAACCTATATCCTAGAGCTGCTTCAAAAGCAAGCAATAACAGAGGTTCCGCCAACACAACGAGGCAGAGGATTCTATTCTCCACTATTCCTCGTCAAGAAGAAGTCAGGGGACTTTCGGCCGGTTCTAGACCTGAAGAAACTCAACAGGTCCATCAAATTGGAGTCGTTCAGGATGGAAAGCCTGCAGTCTATCCTCCAGGCCATAAACTTGGGAGACTGGATGCTCTCCATAGATCTCCAGGATGCCTACCTACACATTCCAATTCACACGGCATTCCAGAAGTTCCTACGGTTCTCGGTGGGCCAGGAACACTTTCAATTTCGAAGCCTCCCTTTCGGGATCTCTACGGCACCCAGGACATTTACAAAGGTTCTGCTGCCAGTAATAGCCTTTTTGAGGGAGAAGGGTCTAAGGGTCCACCATTACCTGGACGACATTCTTCTCCTCTCAAACAGCCAGGAATCACTCGTGCAACATCGCGAGATCTTAGTTTCCACCCTAACGAGGCTGGGTTGGATAATCAACTGGCAGAAGAGCAACATTCAGCCTACCCAAAGGATGGTCTTCCTGGGAGCCGAGCTGGATACCCGGGCCAACACGGTAGAGCTACCGAGGGAGAAGTTGTCCCTACTAGTTCAGAAGGTGAAAGATGTGGTTCCAGCATCTTACTTACCGGCCAGAGCATACCTCAGCCTGCTGGGGTCCTTATCAGCAACCATTCCAATGGTCAGGTGGGCGCAATGGAATACCAGACCTCTGCAAGCCTCCTTCCTGCGCCAGTGGGACGGATGGTCCATGTCCCAACCGATTCGCATCTCGGAAGAAGCCAGACTATCTCTACGGTGGTGGATCCACCCCGGCAACCTCAGCAGATGCAAACAGATAGTCACTCTCCATCAGGAGGTAGTGACTTCGGACGCCAGTCTGGAGGGATGGGGGGCACACTACCTACATTATGCAGCTCAGGGCCGCTGGCACTTCAGAACCAGAGATGTTGTGTCAAACGTCCTAGAGATGAAGGCAGCCTTCCAAGCCCTCTTGGCGTTCAGCTCTCTTCTGAGAGGGAAACAGGTCCTGATTCAAATGGACAACCGAGTGGCTGTGGCCTACATCAACAGGCAGGGGGGTACCAAGAGCATCTCCATGATGCGGGAAGTTGGTCCGGTGATGCAGTGGGCTCAACTGAATCTGCAGGACCTGAAGGCGACGTATATTCCGGGAATTCAGAACGAACTGGCGGACTCTCTCAGCAGAACATTCGTTTCCAACAACGAGTGGTGTCTAAGCCCGCAGGCCTTCGCCCTCATATGCCAGACATGGGGTCATCCAGACATAGACCTCGCAGCAACACCAGAAAACAGGAAATGTCAAAGGTTTCTGTCGAGGAACCCCTTCCCCTCAGCGGAGGGAACAGATTGTCTCCAGCATACCTGGAACTTTCGCCTAGGTTATATCTTTCCACCAACGCCACTGATTGCCAAGTTCCTTCTGAGGCTCAAACACTCAGCAGCTCTAGTACTGGCTGTGATTCCCTTCTGGCCACGGAGACCTTGGTTCACCACCCTCCTACAACTGAGCACAGCGGATCCAATTCCTCTTCCGGTGACAGCGGATCTACTAACCCAGGGCCAGCTGTTGCATCCGAATCCAGAGAGATTGCACCTAGCGGCCTGGAGACTGAAAGGTCTAGGTTCCTAGATCAGGGCTGTTCACAGAAGGTAGTCGAAACCCTGCTTTTAGCCAGGAAATCTTCCACGAATTACACCTATGAGCGAGTCTGGGGGAAGTTCTCTTCCTTCTCTCAGGAACAAGGTTGGGATCCGTCTTCCCCATCAGCAATACAAGTGCTTGAGTTTCTACAGTCAGGCCTAGACAAAGGCCTTAGATCTAGCACCCTAAAGGTCCAAGTCTCTGCCATCTCTGCTCTGACGGGGGTTAGATGGGCACTCAACCCCCTTGTAGTTCAGTTCCAGAAAGCATGCCTGAAGCTAAGGCCTCCCAGAAAGCCTTCATTTCCAACATGGGACCTATCAACTGTCCTGCAAATTCTATCCGGAGAACCATTCTCCCCTCTGGAAAATACCTCCCTCTGGGACCTGACTCTAAAAGTCTCATTCCTGATTGCCATCACTTCAGCGAAGAGGGTCTCGGAAATGCAAGCCTTACTTATCAGGGAACCATACCTGATGATTTACCCAGACAGGTTAACCCTAAAACCTTCAGACAAGTTTATCCCGAAGGTCTCTTCTGCATTTCACTTTAACCAGGAGATTGATCTTCCGGCTCTGAACACAGATCAGGGCGTTCCTCATCCCCTGGATGTTAGGGGCAACGTTCTGCATTACCTCTCGGTGACCAAGTCGTTCAGGAGATGCGAGAACCTCTTAGTCATCCCACATGGGTTCAGGAAGGGCCAGGCAGCCTCTGCCCGTACCATCGCCTCATGGCTCGTGAAAACCATCAAGAAGACCTACTCTTTAAGCACCTTGCAAATCCCGGAAGACCTTAGAGCGCATTCCACCAGGGCAATGGCTACTTCATGGGCAGCTTACTGTAAAGTTTCGGCGGAAACCATTTGTAGAGCGGCCACTTGGTCTTCAAGAAACACCTTCATTTCCCATTACAAAATAGACGCTGCACGCTTAGCAGCAGTGGAATTTGGGAGGGCCGTCATACAGGCCAATTCTTCTGTTCCTTGTCAATAAATTTGATTTTTTTTGCACTCCCACCCAGTTTGGCGAGTTACTCCCCAACGTGTATGCTGCCATGATGCGACAGGAAAACGGAAAATTGTATACTCACCTTTCCGTAATTTTCCTTTCCTGTCGCATCTTCATGGCAGCATACAATCACCCACCCTCTGAGGTGACATGTGTGTATATTTACGGAGAATACTGGGGCAGGTGCCTGCTCTCTAATTTATAGCTATGTGGTCCTATCAGGTTGTGGAGGCGGAGTCACAACCCAACGTGTATGCTGCCATGAAGATGCGACAGGAAAGGAAAATTACGGAAAGGTGAGTATACAATTTTCCGTTATTTTGGCCATTGGGCTCAAGTGATCGCTTTCTGTAACTGCCAGTAGCATTCAGTCCAGCACAGTCCTGGCATCAAAGCTTTCTGAGATTTCCAGGTATCATAGCGACAAGATTTTCACCAGTAATATCTGGGATCCGGCAGTGTCACATCTTCTCTTTTGGCATTCACAGTGACAACATGGTATTTAACCTCTCGCTTGTCTGGCCTATGGAGGATAACACTGTCCAGCTTGATTTTTTGGCTGTAGCCCCAGGTATCCAGCACTGAACGGTATCTCACGGACAATTTAGGAGATAATTTTAGAAAATCCCCTTTGAGAGGTATTTGGAGGAATTCCAGGATGGCCTCATCCACCCACTGTATTTCCTTCTCCAAGATCTCATCTTCCAAATGCAGAGGAATGTAGGGGCATAAACACCCGTCATTTTCTGCTACGTTCTTAATGTTAATGCACTGGATTTTAGACAGTCTAGGCAGGGTTTTAGGGTCTCCATACCTAGATAGAACCCTAGCATCTGGGGCACGCTGAACTGGATACCCAGCAACCACCTCCAGCTTACAATCCGCTTTGGAGCTCAGCATAGGCATTATAGGCCGGGCTGTGGGAGCCCATGGATTCTTTTGATCCTCCTCGAAGGACCTGGCAATGCTGATCAGCGGAGCTGCACTGGCTGACAGCATAATCTGCACACTTGCAGTTGTAGTAGCAGGTGTCTTGTCTCCCTGCACACTGCTGATTACCTTCTTGTCACTCTCTCCTCACTTCCCGGAGTAAGACAGGGTGTCCGAAAAGAGTTCTGATAAGTTATCAGACAAATTGTTTGAATTCGAGATAATCGAACACTCTTCGGCTGGGAGATAATTTCTCTTAGTTTTCACTTTAACTGGCACCTCTATATCAGCTCCCTTCATGGCCACTGGCATCACTTCCCCCACAGGCACACCACGCTCACTGTTTGTTGACTTACCCGGCCCCGGTACTTTTCTCTCAGATAATCCAGTCATCAACTCGAGCAACCTGGCCCAACCTTGGCCCTTCGAATCGGTCGGTGCTCTGGATCCTGGGGTAATCGTTGAGGTAGAGGTAGCAGCTTCCGTCACAACCTGGGTGACAACCGACGGGCTTTGGACATCACACTCAGAGGGGACAGAAATGTTCCTCTCCCAATTCACTTGTAGGACTCTGGGAGGTAGAGTTGGGGGGGGCAACCTCGAACAGATGCTCCCTGCAGTATCCACAAATGATCCACGGCCTCAACTGCATGGTCAGATCATTACATTTTCCGCAGGTCACCCACAGAGACTCGTAGCCTCCAACTGTATATAAAGCAAGCTGACCATTCACTGTATACCGCACTCCGGTATCGGTCACGACAGGTTTTCCGCCGCTCGGGTTAACATGGACACTGAGCCCCGGTTCACGATCACCTGAATGTTCTGATAGCCTCTGATTGGCTATCACAGTGATAAGTCATTGGTACAGCCTTTCCCAGTTTTTGTTGTTCCTTTTGAATGGAGAAAAAGATACATTATACCTTTTTCTTCTTGCTAAAGGAGAAAAGTGTAAAAAAAAAAAGGAGTGTGTGTAAAAAAAATAAAAATGGAGAAAAAAAATAAAGAAAAAATAGTTAGGCTACTTTCAAACTGGGGCGGAAGTGCATTAGCAGTAAAGCTCCACTAGTTTTAGCAGCGCTTTTTGGCCCATAGCAGGGTGCTTTTAACCACCTCCCACTGGGCCACTGCACATATACGGCCGGGTGGGCGCTTCCTCCTTCTGAGTGGACGTTTAGGAACATCCCTCAGAAGGAGGGGGATCGAGCGCGCGTGTGCCCACGCAGAGGCACGATCCCGATGCGCTCGTGTCACGCAGACACGGCGCATCTCTGATCGGCAGGAGGGCTCTGTGATTGGCCCTCCTGATCACATGACGGCTGGGTCCAATCACAGCTGTCATGTGATGTAAATAGAGAGCCGGTTGCTAGGCGATCGGCTCTCCTCTCCTCACACGGACGTTGTCAGTGAGGAGAGCGGATCGCTAAAGCCAGCCAATGAACAGTGAGTATGAGCTGTTTTTTACAGCTTTTTACACACTGATCACCGGCCCAGTGTCCCCACACATGTCCCCATACAGTGTAAAATCACAATGTCCCCAAAATAGTGTCCCCAAAACACTGTTCCCACACATTAAAAACACCTGTCCCCCACATATGTAACAGTTAAATCATATGTCCCAATGATCATCTGCACACATATGTCCGTGATCATCTGCGCATATCTGTACATGATCATCTGTGTACATATGTCCGTGATCACACAAGCCAATTATTATACACTTAAGGGATTTTTTTTACCAAAGAAATGTAGCAGAATACATTTTGGCTTAAATGTATGACAAAATTTGATTTTATTGGATTTCTTATAAAACGTAAAGTAGAAAATATATATATTTTTTTTAAATTTCCGCTCTTTTTTTCGCTTATATCGCAAAAGAGAAACAACTGATTTATGAATAAATACCACCAAAAGAAAGCTCTATTTGTGTGAACAAAATGATAAAAATTTAATTTGGGTACAGTGTAGCATGACTGCGCAATTCTTATTGAAAGTGCAAGAGCGATGAAAGCTGAAAATTGGTCTGGGAAGGAAAGGGGCGAAAGTGCCCAGTATTGAAGTGGTTAACCCCCGCTAGTGGCCAAAGAAAGGGTTAAAATCACCCATTTTGCGGCACTGCCGATGCGCTTTTCAATGGGCTGGGTGATTTGGGAGCGCTCCCAAACTGCCTCAAAGATGATGCTTGCAGGACTTTTTTTCCCATCCTGCAAGCGCACCGCTCCGGTGTGACAGCACTCAGGCTTTCACACTGGGGAGGCATGAGAGGCGCTTTTCAGGCGCTATTTTTAGCGCTAAAACACCTGAAAAGCTCCTCCAGTGTGAAAGGGGTCTTAGATCAGGGCTTTTATCTGGGTCAGGCCCAGAGTTAGGGTCAAAGGTCAATGTCAGAGACAAAAATTGGGATCAATGGTCAGGATCAGTGTGTTTTAGGTAGGACAGAAAAAAAAGGAAAATGCACACTATTGTTTGTTGGCCATATTACGGGTATAAACATACACAAATGTGGTATCACTTAAATCAGCAGGAGCAGGAAAATGTATTTTGGGTTGTTGTTTGGCAGTAGGTTACCGTAATAGCAAGAAATATACAGCCATTTCTTTTTTTATATTTTGCACCAATTTTCCTTTGATAATACAAAAAAAAATCAGGAGATCTCTATTACCATTTAGCACCAAATGAAAGCCCAATTTGTCCTTAAAAAAAAAAAGCTATAATTCACATGGATAGTAATTGCAACGATATGTACAGTTTTACTAACTCATGTCAAAGTTGCAAAACTGTGCTTAGGCTTTAGGCCTTGTTCACATTCATGCGACGCGTTAACCAGCGCGATTCCAGTGGATGTCACTTGCCGGAAGTTCACACTGACATCTGTGAACCGCTACAAGTGTCAATGCAAATTTAACGACACGCCCAGATCGATCAGCACATCGCAGTGCGAACTGCCAGATGGTGCAGGAATCGGATTGCATAGGTGTGAACACCATGCGATCCGATTCCAGTGCAGACCAAAAAAGGGTCCTGCGTCATTTTGGTGCGAATGCGAATTCAGCCATACAATCTGTATGGCTGAATTCGCATCGCACAAACATCGCATGTGATCTGCACAGCAGTGCGGTGCGAATCACATGCAATGTCTAACATCGCACTAGTGCGAACCCAGCTTCAGGGTTTGTTTTGCCCTCTATCATAAAGGGGTTAAACATTTCTAAAGGTGTCTTCGCTGTAATTTTTATGATAAGGGAGAAGTTGATCTTCAACCTCTTAGCACACATTCCCCATTCCATGTGCAGTAGCCTTTAAGTCAAAGCACATGTTTAGCTCTGCACAAACAAAACCTTTCCCAGCATACTTACCACTACCAGCTAGTCTGCATTAAAAAGAAATGTCACTGTCTAACAATTTGTGTTATAGATAGAGGTTTAAGGTGCACACATTTGCATGAACAGTATACAGTGGATATAAAAAGTCTACACACTTTTGTCAGGTTTCTGGGATGTAAATAAATTAAACAATGATAAATCATTTCAGAACTTTCTCCACCTTTAATGTGACCTATAAATTGTACAACTCATTTGAAAAAAACAAATGGAAATCTTTTTTTTTTTGGGGGGGGGGTTAAAAAGAAAAAACTAAAATAAAATGGTTGCATAAGTGTGCACACCCTTTTATAACTTGAGATGTAGCTGTGTTCAGTATTAAGCAATCACATTTAAACTGTAAGGCCGGGTTTACACTGGTGCGACAAACGCTCCGACATTGGGAGCTCATGTCGCATGATGTGTGAAAATCAATGTTTCCCTACGGGAGTCGTCTTAACTGGTCTGAGGCAAGTCGGTCCGACTTTGAAAATGCTCCCTGTACTACTTTGGTCTGACTTTGATCTTACTTCAGCCCATTGACTATAATTGAAGTCGGATCAAAGTCGGATTGCCGTCTTGCATGATCCGACTTTGGCATGCGACTTCTGCTCTGATGATCTTGAGGGGGAACTCTGTCCCAAATTTTAAATAAAAAACCGGCATGGGTTCCCCCTCCAAGAGCATACCAGGCCCTTCAGTCTGATATGGATTTTAAGGGCAACCCCCTATGTTGAAAAAACGGTGTGGGGGTCCCCCCAAAATCTATACCAGACCCTTATCCGAGAACGCAGCCCGGCCGGTCAGGAAGAGCTGTGGGGACGAGCGAGCGCCCCCCCCTCCTGAACCGTACCAGGCCGCATGCCCTCAACATGGAGGGTAGGTGCTTTGGGGCAGGGGGGCGCCCTGCGGCTCTCCCACCCCAAAGCACCTTGTCCTCATGTTGATGAGGACAAGGGCCTCTTCCTGACAACCCTGGCTGTTGGTTGTCAGGGTCTGCGGGCGGGGGGCTTATCGGATTCCAGGAGCCCCCTTTAATAAAGGGGGCCCCCAGATCCCGGCCCCCCACCCTATGTGAATGAGTATGGGTTACAGTGTACCCCTACCCAATCACCTAGGAAAAAAAGTGTCAATAAAAAAAACACACTAGACAGGTTTTTAAAGCAATTTATTAGGCAGCGGCCTGGTACGGTTCAGGAGGGGGGGGGCGCTCGCTCGTTCCCACCCCTTTTCCTGTCCGGCCGGGCTGCGTGTTCAGATAAGGGTCCGGTATGAATTTCGGGGGGACCCCAACGCTGTTTTTTTTTCGGCGTAGGGGGGGTTCCCCTTAAAATCCATATCAGACCGAAGGGCCTGGTATGCTCTTGGAGGGGGAACCCATGCCGGTTTTTATTTAAAATTTGGCGTGGAGTTCCACCTCAAGATTCATACCAAACACAGTGCCTGGTATTGGCGGGGATCCAAGTCGGATTCCTGTTTATTGAAAGTCGGACGTATGTCGGCTCCAAGTCGCAGGGCAAAGTCGGATCCAAAGTAGGACAGCTGTCATGTCGCACCAGTGTAAACCCGGCCTTAAATAGGAATCAGTACACACCTGCCATCATTTAACGTGGCTGATTAAATCTATATAAAGTTCAGCTGTTCTAGTAGGCCTTTCCTGACATTTTCTTAGTCTCATCCTACAGCAAAAGCCATGGTCCGCAGAGAGCTTCCAAAGCATCAGAGGAATCTCATTGTTAAAAGGTATCAGTTAGGAGAAAGGTACAAAAGAATTTCCAAGGCGTTAGATATACAATGGAACACAGTGAAGACAGTCATCATCAAGTGGAGAAAATATGGCACAACAGTGACATTACCAAGAACTGGACATCCCTCCAAAATTGATGAAAAGACAAGAAGAAAACTGGTCAGGGAGGCTGCCAAGAGGCCTACAGCAACATTAAAGGAGCTGCAGGAATATCTGGCAAATACTGGTTGTGTGGTACATGTGACAACAATCTCCCATATTCTTCATATGTCTGGGCTTTGGGGTAGAGTGGCAAGACGGAAGCCTTTTTTTATGAAGAAAAACATCCAAGCCTGGCTAAATTTTGCGTAAACACATCTGAAGTCTCCCAAAAGCCTGTGGGAAAAGGTGTTATGGTCTGAGGAAACCAAGGTTGAACTTTTTGACCATAATTCCAAAAGATATGTTTGGTGCAAAAACAACACTGCACATCACCAAAAGAACACCATACCCTCCGTAAAGCATGATGGTGGCAGGATTATGCTTTGAGGCTGTTTTTCTTCAGCTGGAACAGGTAGAGGGGAGGTAGAGGAGATTATGAACAGTTCCAAATACCAGTCAATATTGGCACAAAACCTTCAGGCTTCTGCTAGAAAGCTGAACTTCATCTTTCAGCATGACAACGACCCAAAGCATACATCCAAATCAACAAAGGAATGGCTTCACCAGAAGAAGATTAAAGTTTGGAATGGCCCAGCCAGAGCCCAGACCTGAATCTGATTGAAAATCTGTCAGGTGGCCAAGGTGTTCGACTCTATTGTGTTGACCTATCTCTGGACCTGCCTGGAGAGGTTTCGCTTAGGACCCAAATTCATAAAATGGATACAACTTCTATACCAGAGCCCAGTGGCTAAAGTAATGGCCAACGGGTGGACCTCTGAACAGTTCCCCCTTACCAGAGGCACACGCCAGGGGTGTCCCTTCTGTCCCTTGCTGTATGCCCTTGCAGCAAAACATTTATCTATAGCACTAGGCTCCCATCCAGGCATAGTAGGATTACACGTGGGACCCACAGAGAAAGTTAGCACATACACTGATGACACCCTTTTCTACATTGATGACTCCATAGATGCACTTTCCATAGCCTTGTCCGTGATAGAGCGTTTTGGCTCCTTCTCAGGACTCAAAATCAATTGGGATAAATCTCAAATACTTCCCTTAGACAGTTTCCTAACAACAAGAGCCCAGGCCCACCTTCCCTTACAAAGAGTGGACTGCATCAAGTATTTGGGTATACACATCTCTCGGGTGCCTGCTGATTATACTAAACTTAATGTGCATCCTCTATTTGTTTGGGCCAGGTTGCCGCTAGGGGTTATGGAGCATATAAACCTTGTGAAAATGGTGCTGCTGCCCAAAATTCTTTACGTGCTTTGGCACTACCCGGTTTACTTGGTGCTTCAGCATTTCAAAGCTATGGCGGTCATACTCAAAACATTTGTATGGGGGAAGAGTAGACACAAACTTTTCTGGGCCAAATTAAAGAATCCCACGGATCTGGGGGGGGGGGTGTGGCTTTACCAGACCTCAACTTGTACTATATGGCAACACAACTGTCACAGCTGTTTCATATAGACAAAACTGACAGGACTAGATTTTTGACCTTTCTGTGCCCCAGGAAGTCACACTCAACTGGGGACACCCTAGTTGTTATCACGGGGAGAGTGAAGGTCACAGGGCCAACAGATGCTAGAACATCACTATTCTATCACTTCAGGTGCATATGGGACCTTGCAACAGCCAAGCTTCAGTTACCCCTTTTACACAAGCATACTCCACTGTGGCACAACGCGGCCCTCCCGGAGTTTTGCTCAATTCCAGACTCTGAGCTGGGGAGATCCAAGGGAGTCTTTTACCTATCCCACCTAACCCTTAATAGAGAACTGAAAGTATCTGACAGACTGCGGACAAAGTGTGGATTATGGACCCGCATGTTTTTCAGATACCTCCAAATCCGACATGCTTTCAGAACACAATTTCCAACCGGTATCCCTCAATTGGACATTAACCACTTTATGAAGGTGATACGTAGCACAGACCCTCAAAAACTGATTTCTATTTTCTATAGCATGTTGCTAATACCTTCCTCTTCCAGGCCAGCTTATGCATTGAAAGCTAGATGGGAGGAGGATGTGAGGGCAAAGGAGGATGAGGAATGGAGTGATGCCCTTGACATCTGTAAATTAGTATCTCCCAAACTTTCTGACCGACTTACGCAGATCTATATAATTCACCAATCATACCTTACCCCACTTAGACTGTCTAGGTATAAGCGTGACCAACCTGCCAACTGCGCAATGTGCAACCAGGCAACGGGAACATTTTATCACTTACTCTGGAGTTGCCCCAGGATCCACGGCTTTTGGACACAGATTGTACAGTTTCTCCATGAGACAATGGGCTCTCCCCTTACCTTGCACCCTAAGCCATGTCTTCTGGGGATATACTTAGAACCAGATATAAATAAATTTACCAAAATATTTCTGAACAAAACACTCTTTTCTGCAAGAAAAGTCATAGCAAAGCAGTGGATGAGGGCCACCCCACCTGAGTTTGGTGCATGGTTGTCAAAAATAAACAATAGTCTATTGTATAAAAAGCTCATCTATACACATAGGTTCTGCCCATCCAAGTACGCCAAAATCTGGGATAGATGACTGCAGGCTTCAGAAACCCTCGGCTGATAGGACCATATTTGCTTAGCCAAGACCTTGCAACCATATTATTTTAGTTTTACTTCCCACCACCTAAGGCCTCATGTACACTGCTGCTGGTAAACGGACGTTTGGGAGCAGTTGGGCATTTTTTTTCAACTGCTCCTGAACTCTCCTCTATGTTATCTTATCAGTACATGTACACAGATTCGTTTATAGTAGTTTCTAGGCCAGTTGTGTTTAGAGGCTTTTTTTGGAACCCAAAAAAATGCGTTCAGAAGCTGTGTTTAGAGGCATTTCAAAGGCCAAACGCGGCAACTCACGTTTAGCCACGTTTCGTTTACTGGCGTTTTTCATATTTGGCTACTCTGTAGCAAAATAAAAAAAATTTTCAAATGCTTCTAGATGCAAACGCGGCTAAACGCGACTAAACATGGCATGTGAATGCGGCTAAACGGACGTTTTTAGACGCTGGTTTCTAGCTGTCAAGTTAAATCATTCAGGAGAGGTTGAACAATGTCCCATGTACATGAAGCCTAAAAGATTTCAGTTTGTTTTTCAACTAAGTTGTATAGTTTATAGGTCACATTAAAGGTGGAAAAAGTTCTGAAATTATTTATCTTTGCCTTATTTTTTTTACATCACAGAAACCTGACATTTTTAACAGGGGTATGTAGACTTTTTATATCCACTGTATCTGTTTAACCCTCCTAATTCTTTGCTTGGGATGACAATCCAATTAGTTCCTCTGCTTTGGAGATGAAGATGGGTGGGATTGGTTAATTTACTGGGCAGGGCTTATAGCACTCTATCCACACAAATGCTATGTTGTCAGCCCACACATTTGAGGTTGATAAGGGAATCCTCCCTGCTGCGCCATTGTATTCTGACAGTGGGAACCCCCCCCCCCCCCCCCACCCTGGCTTCAGAATACACAGATCAGCACTGCAGCCACTGGTCAGACAACTTTTCTTCCAATAGGTCCGTTTCACAGAACCTGGCTGAACCAGCTGAATTTCGATCCATCTATGACCACCATTTCTGGCAAATCAATAGGATTTTTTTTATATTTGTCAGGTCTATAAAGGAGAAAACATGGAGAAATGTGCATTTATTGCAGACATGTAATATATATTAATGAATAGTAAACAGTGCAGCACTGGACATAAATCTATAAAAATAGTTAAACCAACCAATAAAGATAACACCACCAATAAAAAGTGATGTCGTATAATAATAATAAAGGTGACAATGTGTTAGTGAACAATCTATAATGATAAACCACCAATATATGTAAAAAATAAAAAAAGTAACCATCAGTGAAAAATAAGTGGTCTTAAGCTTCAATGAAATCAAAAATATTCAAATAAAGTTCAAGAAAGTGTCCAAAGAGGGTGAGATGTGGGATGAGGAGTGAAGATTCAGATCCAATATTCACTTGATAGTGCCGCCCACCACCAGGAGAGAGAAATGGAGGGTTACCAGAGAGCCTGCGACCGCCCTTACTCAGGGGGGTCAAAACAGGCTTAGTAGATCAACGTTGGTGTCCCGTTAGGGTTGAATCCGTTGTTCCTCAGATTTCCTTCAGCGATGGTTTATAGGCAACAGCAAAGAACACTTGGGAGAATGTTGTCACAGGATGGCTCATGCAGCAGACGCTCCAACAAGGGTTAATCATAAAAAAGAAAAAGGAACTCCCATAGTGCAGAAAATCAAGTTCCATTTATTTAAAAAAGCAAGTATAAACAGCAGACATACTGCATTTAGATTGCAATTAAAATGCCCAAACGAAACAGACAGGGAAACGACAAGAAAAATCTCCACCGCTGTTTTAAACTAAAACTGCGCATGCGCGATGCGAACTCACGTTGTGACCCTACGGCCGTTTCGTCACAACTGATGTCATCAGGGGTACGTAATCACGCACGCGCATGCGCATTATATAGCCAGGCGGCACTTCAAGACACACCGTCATTGGCTAGCCTTATCCAAGCTGGAAAATGTGATTGATCAATAAAAATTTCTATCCTAAGGGCAGGGTGAGACAGGCCTAATCTATTAGTAAACAGCTGAGAAGGCTGTCAGGCATGTAGAGAATAAAAAACTGCCCATGTTAATGCCATCTAGTGGACATTTAAAATATTACCAAAAAAGATATAAAACAAGTAGAAAACATTGTCTTAATATATTGATTGGCACCTAAAAGAAGCTGCCAAACTCATAAAATACTTAATATACTGTCCAGATTAATGCCATCTGATGGACATTAAGGATTGATGGCAAATATAAAAATAAAAAATTAAATACTTAATTGAAAAAGATTAACCCAGGGTGCACATTAATTAATGTAGCTCAGAACCTGACGAGGGTGAGGAATATGGCCTGTAAACTGATTTCCCAGTAGCCAAGGGATCTCATAGTGTGATCAACATGAATATGAATACATTAGCACGTTCATCATGACTATATGACATAAAAAATCATAGGTACAGAGAAAACATCATATTGGGCCCCCAGAACCAAAAATAATCAATATTAGACAAACCACTTTAAAGACAATCACATAGTAGCAAGATGGTCTGCAATCTCTAGAGGGGGCATCAACTGTTATTAATAAAACAGTTGATGTCCCACTCTATATTTAAGCCATTGGGGGCATGAGAACCTAATTTGTAGATCCAGTTCGTTTTGGATCTAGAAATGGTTCTCTTACCATTGCTGCAGCGCCAATGGGGGACGTATTTCTCTATGCCAATAAAGAAAGTGCCTGTTGGATCTCTATTGTGCACAAGGTCATAGTGTTTGGAAACACTATGCTTATCAAAGCCTTGTTTAATGTTAGTGATGTGTTCACCTAACCTCACGTGCAACATTCTGATGTTACGTCCCACATATTCCAGGCCACATGGGCACCTTAGGAGGTATACAACACATTTTGTGGTACACGTTATGAGTGATTTGATGGGGTATGTTAGCCCCGTGTTGGCTGAAGTAAATTCAGTCAATCTCCTTTCTCTTAACATATTTATCCTACACACCTTGCACCTTCTGCAGGGAGAAAAACCTTTTAGATCACCAAAAAAACTCAAACGTGTAGGTGGGTCTGGAACATTAGGTGCCAGTATGTGTCTGAAGCTAGTCGCTCCCCTAAATAAAATCCAAGGTTTGTCAGACAGTAGGGGCCCAAGAATCCGATCATTTTTAATAACTGGCCAATGTTTTTTAATAATTCTTTTAATGGCCCAGTGTTGGCTCGAGTAAGTTGTAAGAAAGGCCAGTCCAAAGTCCTCTCTGTTTTCTACCTGCGGAGGTTTATCCACTAGTAAGTCCCTACGGTTCCTATTTCCTACTTCTATGATTAAAGAGTCAAGAACTGCCTGATCGTAGCCCTTACTCAAAAATCTAGTTTTTAAAGTGGAGGCTTCCTTATAAAATTGATCTACATTAGAGCAATTCTGCCTTAGGTGCAGAAATTGTCCCTTGGAAACAGCAGATAACCAGGAACGATGGTGACAGGAATCCAGTGGGCGGTTGCAGGCTCTCTGGTAAGCCTCCATTTCTCTCTCCTGGTGGTAGGCGGCACTATCAAGTGAATATTGGATCTGAATCTTCACTCCTCATCCCACATCTCACCCTCTTTGGACACTTTGTTGGACTTTATTTTAATATTTTTGATTTCATTGAAGCTTAAGACCACTTATTTTTCACTGATGGTTACTTTTTTTATTTTTTACATATATTGGTTTATCATTATAGATGGTTCACTAACACATTGTCACCTTTATTATTATACGACATCACTTTTTATTGGTGGTGTTATCTTTATTGGTTGGTTTAACTATTTATATAGATTCATGTCCAGCGCTGCACTGTTTACTATTCATACATCTTTTTTGCCTTATATCGGGGTTATAGTGTCCAGCAGCAGGACTCCTATCACGGTATTTTTGTCTTGTAATCTATTTTTATTTCACTAATTATTCACCTAGCGCAATTCTTTTTGCGTGTTTTATTTATGTAATATATATTACTTTACATGCATTTTAATAAAAAGTTTAACATTTTTTTTTTACTTCATATTTCTTTAGTAGGTGACATTAGCTCTGCTTACCATTCACATATAGTAACAAGCAATAGTTACTATTATAAATACACAGCAAATGTCATAATTTTTCTTAAAACACTAATCATTTGTGGTGGAATAGGTAGTTGGTTGATTACTATGGACATTTTCATGAACTGGCTAGTTCATTGCGTTTTGTTCACCAAATGTTCCTGATGGTTGTTCTGCCATCTAGTGACAACTGTATCAGTCAATAAAACTGGTAACTGTAGAAAATCCATTCACTGTATATTTATTGCTTTCAACCTTATCACTGAAAAATATTTAGCTACATACATAATAAATATTACCCACTAACAATGAAAAAAAAATTCTGATTAACACATATTCTCCCCATTGTATAGTGGTTAGGGATGAGTGGAGTGATTTCAGTGTACTTAAAGCAATTCTAAGCTCTAAAAGTTTATTTTTACATTAATGCATTATCTACTTTAAGTTAAAAGATCTTCCAATATCTGTGCCCAACCCCCCCCCCCCCCCCCAACATCCCTAAACACTTACCTGAATCCTGGGACACTCCAGCGCTGTCCCAGCTGCAGAAGAACACAATATGAAAAAAACTAAAGAACATTAAATATATGAGATTCTCCTCCCCAGATGCGTTGCTAGGGGGTGGCTATTGGGGCTATAGCCCCGAATCTGGGGCCCATAGCCCCGAGTCTCTTGCCGCAGGGTCCCTGCCTAACCTGCGGCGGGCAGGCTGGCTGCATGAGAGAGGCGTAGGAGAGAAGAGAAGCGAACGGGCAGACAAGCAGAGATGACATCATCTCTCTCCGACCGCTCCACATCAGCACTCTTCACAGCCGGGCCTCTTCAATGTGGGAGCGAGGTGCAGAGAGATGATATCATCTCTCACTGTCCGCCACACATCAGTGCTTTTCCACCCTCACAGCGCGGTGGAGTGGAGGTCACGTGCTTCCTGTCATCGGTGGAGCTCCACTCTGCAGCCAGACCCCCCCTTGCTTCAAGGTTGGAGGTGGGGCGGGGAGCAGCGAGATGACATCATCTCTCACTGCCTGCCCCACATCACCGCTCTCCTGCCCTCACTAAATGGACCAGTGCTGCCAGCCTGCCACCAATGCAGCGACAATGCACATTTGGTGGTACTGGCTGGCATGGCAAGTTACAATCCACATCAGTTGGCAAGTGACAATCCACATCTAGTGCCAGGTGATGTGGCAAGTGACAACCCACATCTAGTGGCAGGTAACATGACAAGTGACAATCTGAAAATGGTGGCAGGTGACGTGGCAAACTGCAAATGGTGGCAGGAAACGTGGCAAGTGACAATCTGCAAATGGTGGTAGGTGACAAGGCAACTGACAATCTGCAAATGGTGGCAGGTGACGTGGCAAGTGACAATCCACATCTGGTGGCAGGCGACATGGCAAGTGACAATCCACATCTAATGGCAGGTGACGGTGGCAAGTAGTTACATAGTTACATAGTTACATAGTAGGTGAGGTTGAAAAAAGACACAAGTCCATCAAGTCCAACCTATGTGTGTGATTATGTGTCAGTATTACATTACATATCCCTGTATATTGCGGTCATTCAGGTGATTATCTAATAGTTTCTTGAAGCTATCAATGCTCCCCGCTGAGACCACCGCCTGTGGAAGGGAATTCCACATCCTTGCCGCTCTTACAGTAAAGAACCCTCTACGTAGTTTAAGGTTAAACCTCTTTTCTTCTAATTGTAATGAGTGGCCACGAGTCTTATTAAACTCTCTTCTGCGAAAAAGTTTTATCCCTATTGTGGGGTCACCAGTACAGTATTTGTAAATTGAAATCATATCCCCTCTCAAGCGTCTCTTCTCCAGAGAGAATAAGTTCAGTGCTCGCAACCTTTCCTCATAACTAAGATCCTCCAGACCCTTTATTAGCTTTGTTGCCCTTCTTTGTACTCGCTCCATTTCCAGTACGTCCCTCCTGAGGACTGGTGCCCAGAACTGGACAGCATACTCCAGGTGCGGGAGGACCAGAGTCTTGTAGAGCGGGAGAATTATCGTTTTATCTCTGCAGTTGATCCCCCTTTTAATGCATCCCAATATTCTGTTTGCTTTATTAGCAGCAGCTTGGCATTGCATGCCATTGCTGAGCCTATCATCCACTAGGACCCCCAAGTCCTTTTCCATCCTAGATTCCCCCAGAGGTTCTCCCCCCAGTGTATAGATTGCATTCATATTTTTGACACCCAAATGCATTATTTTACATTTTTCTACATTGAACCTCATTTGCCATGTAGTCGCCCACCCCATTAATTTGTTCAGGTCTTTTTGCAAGATTTCCACATCCTGCGGAGAAGTTATTGCCCTGCTTAGCTTAGTATCGTCTGAAAATACAGAGATGGAGCTGTTTATCCCATCCTCCAGGTCGTTTATGAACAAATTAAATAGGATTGGTCCCAGCACAGAACCCTGGGGGACCCCACTACCCACCCCTGACCATTCTGAGTACTCCCCATTTATCACCACCCTCTGAACACGCCCTTGTAGCCAGTTTTCAATCCATGTACTCACCCTATGGTCCATGCCAACGCACCTTATTTTGTACAGTAAACGTTTATGGGGAACTGTGTCAAATGCTTTTGCAAAATCCAGATACACCACGTCTACGGGCCTTCCTTTATCTAGATGGCAACTCACCTCCTCATAGAAGGTTAATAGATTGGTTTGGCAAGAACGATTCTTCATGAATCCATGCTGATTACTGCTAATGATATTATTCTTATTACTAAAATCTTGTATATAGTCCCTTATCATCCCCTCCAAGAGTTTACATACTATTGATGTTAGGCTAACTGGTCTGTAATTCCCAGGGATGTTTTTTGGGCCCTTTTTAAATATTGGTGCTACATTGGCTTTTCTCCAATCAGCTGGTACCATTCCAGTCAATAGACTGTCTGTAAAAATTAGGAACAACGGTCTGGCAATCACCTGACTGAGTTCCCTAAGTACCCTCGGATGCAAGCCATCTGGTCCCGGTGATTTATTAATGTTAAGTTTCTCAAGTCTAATTTTAATTCCGTCCTCTGTTAACCATGTAGGTGCTTCCTGTGTTGTGTCATGAGGATAAACACTGCAGTTTTGGTTACTGAAGCCCCCCGATTCACTCGTGAAGACTGAGGAGAAGAATAAATTCAATACCTCTGCCATCTCCCCATCCTTTGTAACCAGATGTCCTTCCTCATTCTTTATGGGGCCAATATGGTCTGTCCTCCCTTTTTTACTGTTTACATACTTAAAGAATTTCTTGGGATTTTTTTTGCTCTCCTCCGCTATGTGTCTTTCATGTTCTATCTTAGCCATCCTAATTGCACCCTTACATTTCTTATTGCATTCTTTATAAATTCTGAATGCTGTGGATGATCCCTCAACCTTGTATTTTTTGAAGGCCTTCTCCTTTGCTTTTATATGCATTTTTACATTGGAGTTAAGCCATCCAGGATGTTTGTTCGCTCTTTTAAATTTATTACCCAATGGGATACATTGGCTAATGCCCTTATTTAATATGCTCTTAAAGCAAACCCATCTCTCCTCTGTATTCTTTGCTCCTAATATTTTATCCCAATTTATGCCTTTTAGCCAGGTTTGTAGTTTAGGGAAGTTGGCTCTTTTGAAATTCAGTGTCTTTGTGTTCCCTTCATGTCTCATATTTGTGTGATTTATACTGAAACTAATTGACCTGTGATCGCTGTTACCTAAATTGCCCCGTATTTCCACATCTGTTATCAGGTCTATATTGTTGGTAATCAGTAGATCTAGTAATGTTTTATTTCTAGTTGGTGCGTCTACCATCTGACCCATAAAATTGTCCTGCAAGACATTAAGGAACTGGCGAGCCTTAAATGAATGTGCGGTTCCCTCCGCCCAGTCTATGTCTGGATAATTAAAATCCCCCATTATGATAACACTTCCCATCCTTGCTGCTAATCCAATTTGTGATAGGAGATCCGTCTCCACTTCCTCCCTCAGGTTAGGGGGCCTATAGCATACTCCCAGTATTATTTTCCCCTTAGCTTCATCCCTTTGGAGCTCTACCCATAAAGATTCCACCTCCTCCCTAGCCCCCTCAGTGATGTCATCTCTCACATTCACTTGTACATTATTCTTGATATATAGGCATACCCCTCCCCCTTTTTTACCCTCTCTATCCTTGCGGTATAGGGTATACCCTTGAATGTTTGCCGGCCAATCATGAGAGCTGTTGAACCAGATCTCTGAAATTCCCACAAAATCCAAATCCTCCTTGTACAACAGTAACAAGCCGCATCTGACACACTGCACCTGGTGACAGGCGACAGTGGCAAGTGACACGCCCAGGGCTCCCACTGATTCTGCATTATGGTGAGTTGAACCCCTTGCTTACCACTGGTGTGCCCCCCCCCCCCCGCGGGCCTGCAAAAAGGTTGGTGACCGCTGCTATGGGCTCTAGCCCTCTGCGGGGTCTGCGGCTTCTGTTACTGTTCTATTTTTATACTGGCCATGTGTTCTACGCACTCAATGTATACTTATTGCTATTCTGAACAATGCCTGTTAAACTATATTTTTGAAAATTAATAAATAAATACTTAAAAAAAACTACATTAAATACACCAAAAAGCTCTAAATAAATAAAAAGTATAGATTGTTTGTTTATTTTTTAATTCAAACAAATTTCAACTCAATAAGTGACATTTAGATTTCTTTTAAAAAATGTCACCAATGACAAAATTTGTAACTTTGCTGACAGACTCCATGGCAGCCTACGTATGGGTTAATCCCGCCTCTCATTCCTCATAGGACCCCTCTCCCATAAATCTTTGCTCCGAGCCAGAGGCCGTGTTCCTTTTTTGTCCTCCTCCTAGGACCATAATGAGGTCTTACCTTTTATGAAGTTTCTGTGATTCAGGCCTGGTGGTGTGCACACGATCTCTTTATGGCGGTGCCTTCTCTTGAGTCCAGAAATTCCTAGCTATTAGCAGGGTTTATACGGGCGATGTCTGCGATGCCACGAAGAGCTTACTATCCTGGCCATTGGCAGGCAAGCGGAAATATGGCCAAATGTCCCAGCTCTTAGCGGAAGGCCTCCTTACCACACGCCCCGGTCGTGCAGCGGGTACAGCATCAAATCCCGGTTCCAGGTCTGGCCACGATACTGCTGATGGTGGTAAATTATAAAATATCATGGCAGCTGTTATCTGTCTTTCAGGAGTAACGCTGGTGCCCATTGCTATGGCGGCTGGAATGCATATGCGTTCCAATTCGCTGTTCCTGAGTCCTCTTAGCCCACTGCGCAGCCGCTGGCCACGAGTGGGATCGAGGCTTGGTTTGCGCATGCGCGTTATTGGCAAGATGTTGGCAGTCGCGGATTGCGCACGAACGCCGCTGGGCGTGCTGCGGGGAGTGATGACGTAATCATCGGGTGGCAGATTTAAACAGCTGTCAGAGCAGCTCATCCCTGGGATAGACTGTGGGCTTAGGCGGCGGTTTCCCCGCGCATCGCTTGCTCTACAGCTAAGGTAGGTGACCAGGCTGCAGGCTTAGCTGCTGCTGCCTGCTTTATATTTATTGTTGATGGTCTGTTTTTATTACATTATAGTCCTGTTACCTTCTGCCATGGATGTGTCATCGCCCCTCTGTGGCCAACCCTTACATGGCAGGTAGGATTATTTAAAAAAAAAAAAAAAAAGAGAAAAGTATCTTTTCTTTTTGGTTATTCTGCCTGTTTGTTTGGGATTATTCACCAGGAGCGTGTTATTTCTTGTTTCCCTCTCAGGCCTTCTAGGTCTGAACACCATCATGTGGCACACGAAGATAAAGACCATCCTAGGTCACAACACCGTCACCCTTCATCGAGTTCCAGACGCCATAAATCATCCTCTAGATCTGGACATCACAGGGAAGAGCCTAAAACTATGTCCTTTGCACCAATCTCATTGCCATTCCAGCCGCTCTGATAAGAAAGCTTTCTGGGGATGTGGGGCTCAGGTTCCCGAGGGTAAGTCGAAGAAGCTTTGAGGTGGGAGGGGCCAGTGGAAGCACTCTCTAAGCAGAGGGAGTATATCAAACACCTCAAGAGCGCCTAAACTTCACCTTCCTGGGTGAACTTGGCGAAATTATTACAGATGAATGGGGTGGTGTTGAGAGAAAAAATGTGCTACTTACCAAAATGGCAAAAATGTACCCATTCAAGAGTGAGCATGTGAAGCATCTAGAGTCGGCTCCTCTCATTGACACAGCCATAATGAGGTTAGTGAGGCATGTCACACTCCCACAGGAGGACACACTTTCTTTCTGGGATGGCTTGGAGAGGAAGATCGATACTGACCTCAAACGCATTTATATTACAGTGGGTATGGCCTGTAAACCAGCCTTGGCCCTTGTAGCCCTGCACAAAGCGATGGAGGCCTGGACGGATGAAGTGGATGCATCCTTGTGAAGCGTCTCTTAAGAAATGCCCAGGAGTTCACCGGTACATGAGCTAATGCTGGCATCAGTCTTTCTGGGGGAAGCCTCCCTTGACATAATTTGCCTGGTGGTACAAGTCATGCTCTCATACGTCACGGCTAAGCGTGTCTTGTGGCTGTGCCCATAGGTGGATCCTGCCTCTAAGCAGGTGTGGTGCAGGATTCCCTTTGAGGGCTCCTCTCTCTTTGGGAACAAGCTAGACAGTGCCATCACCCATGCTACGGGTGGCAAGTCAGGGTTCTTACCTCAGGATCGTCGCCTGCTAGGTCAGAGGAGAGCTAATCCCAGGCAAGATTCAGATCGTGCAAGAGATGCTTGCCACTATAACCTTGGCCTTGAGTTCAGGAAGAACTGGAAGAAAAACCAGCCTTCGGGCCAAAAATCCTCAAAGGGAGCATCTTCCGGTGGACGTGAAGCCTCCAAGTCCTTTTGATATAGGGCCTGTCCAGGCGCAGCAAGTTGTGGCTCGTTTAATCCATTTTCAACACGTCTGGGCAGCCTTGAAAAAAGGATTACTGAACCATCAAAACGGTCTCCTCAGGACATGCCTGGACGTTCAGCAGTCCACCCACGCTTTGGTTTGTACCCACAGTCTTGCCTCACTCAGAAGAGAAAAAACAAGTCCTTCTATCAGACTAGTGGCTCAGGGCGCCGCCATACAAGTTCCAACCGGTGAAAGATTTTAAAGGGTCTACTCGCCCCTCTTCATGGTCCTATCTACATGACCTGCTGTTACTTTCTTGAGACAGGGAGCAGCTGTTAATCCATCGATCTCAGGTCATCTCAACTCTGACCGAGTTCCGTTGGCTGTTGAACAGGGAAAAGAGGCACCTAGAACCTACACAGTCCCTGATATGCCTCGGGGCTCAATTCGACACACTGAACAGCACCATCTCCTTGCCCCTGAAGAAAATTCCGGTGATTCGGAACAGAATTAGTCTCGCAATGTCCTCTTCTCTTTTCAGGGCCTCACAGTGTCTGAAGATCATCGGCACCATGGTAGCCCCACAGCCCCTATGGTGAAATGGGCACAGTGGAAGATGCAGTGGGATCCAAGGTCCCGAGATCATTCCGTCCGGATAACTCCTTCCATGCGGGAGAGCCTTCCTTGGTGGCTGCAGCGGAAGAATCTCCTCAACTGCCACTCCATAGCACCTGTCCCCTGGATTACGGTCACAACGGATGCTAGCAAAAGAGGCTGGGGCACTCTCTGCCTGGCAGAAGTAGCTCAAGGAAAATGGAATTTTCCATCCTGAGGGGTAGTTTCAAATGTTCTGGAGCTCCGGGCAGCGTTCTGCGCTCTACAAGCATTTCACCACTTGACGGTGGGAGCCTCAGTTCTCCTAAGACTGGACAACACAACAGCAGTCTCATGCATCAAGAGGCAGGGAGGTACTCACAGTCTCTCCTTGCTGAAGGAAGTAGAGCCGATCATGTCCTGGGCCCAAGTGAACTTGGCAAATCTGACAGCTGTCTATCTCCCCGGAGTTCAGAACATCCAGGCAGACTTTCTTTCGAGAGTATCTCTGGACAACAACAAATGGACTCTCCACACCGAGGTCTTCAATTGGGTCCTGTCACTGGGAATCATGCTGGAGATGGACCTGTTTGCCTCCCCGTGCAATTTCAAACTGAAGAGGTACTACACGAGATGTTGTTGTCCCCAGGCATTCGGAGTGGATACCCTGACAGACCAGTGGAGATTCCACAGGGCTTATGCTTTTTCCCCGATTTCTGTCATTCTCCGGTTCCTCTCGAGACTCAGGTGGGAAGAAGCAGAGATAGTGGCAATAGTCCCGTACTGGCCAAACAGGCCATGGTTTCCTCTGCTGATGCAATTTAGCTTCCGGGACTCAGTTCCTCTGCCCTCCAGGCCAGACCTCCTGTCACAAGGGATGACTCTACATCCATGCCCGACCCATCTGCACCTGATGGCTTTGTTCCTAAGAGGGGAAGGCTGGATTCTATGTTGCTGAATGCCAGAAGAGCAGGTACCAACAGAGTCTACAAAAGGATCTGGTTGAAATTTGCAGACTACGTTTCCACCACTGAAGGTTCCTGCAATAACCCAAAGATACAGGATATCCTAGGCTTTCTACAAATGGGACTGGATCTTTCCTTGTCAGTCAGCTCCTTACGGGTTCAAGTTTCTACAATTTCTGCCTTCACGGGCATATCCTGGGCTAGACACCGTCTTACTAGGCAGCTCTTCAGAGGAGCAATAAGGCTCAGACCTCAGAGAAAGCTGAGATTTTCCAAGTGGGAGCTTCCCCTTGTCCTGGATTTCTTCTCAGGAAGAGAGATACAACACATGGATCAGTTTTCTATCAAGGAACTTTCTCTAAAAGTTGCCTTCCTGGTGGCCATAACACCGGCTAAGAGGGTCTCCGAAAATTGGCTCTCTAAGATACAAGGAGCCATTCCTAACATTTTTCCCTGATCGGGTAGCTTTGATTCCTATGCTGGGTTCAAACCCCAAAGTATCATCTGTCTTTCATGAGAATCAGCTGAGGACTCTAGTATTCACCCTCTAGATGTTGGAGAGGCTCTGAAACAGTATTTAGAAGCCACAGCTCCTTTTCACCAGTCTGAGCATCTGTTCGTTCTCTTCCATGGGAGAAACAAAGGCTTGCGTGCCTCTTCCAGATTTATCAGTGTATGGATTGTTCAGGCCATTCAGTGGGCCTATAAGGCTAAGGGTTCGGCACCTCCGGAGGCGGTGACCGCTCATTCAACCAGGAGCGTCTTTACATCAACACGTCACCCCAAAAGTGATTTGCAAAGCGGCCTCATGGTCTTCAATTAATACGTTCATGGCGCACTACTGCGTAGAACCAGCCTCGTCTTCTGTTAATTTTGGTCTACATATCCTGTCTGTTGACGGTGCCAATTAAACCTTTCTTTTCTTTAACAAGCAATTGCCCACCCGGGTGTGTATGGCTAGTTATTTCCCATACGTAGGCTGCCATGGAGTCTGTCAGGAAAATGGAAAATTTCTTATCAAATACTTACCATAATTTTCCTTTCCTGATGGACTCTATGGCAGCAGGAGTTCCCTACCATTTGCTGGAGTAGGCTAAGTTACGGGACACGGCCTCTGGCTCGGAGCAAAGATTTATGGGAGAGGGGTCCTATGAGGTATGAGAGGCGGGATTAACCCATACGTAAGCTGCCATGGAGTCCATGAGGAAAGGAAAATTACGGTAAGTATTTGATAAGAAATTTTCCCTTTTTGTCTCAAACTAAATTGATTGTAAGACCTCATGCACACACATGGACGTTTTTGCAGCTGCTAGGGGTGTCAGGTGTTTTTTTTTCCTGCCTCTAATCCCCTTTATGTTAGCCTATGTTTTAGCAGCGTTTAGTGGCAGAGGCAGAAATAACACCTACTGCCAGTGCGTCCAGGAGCAGTGGTGTTTTGCCAGAAAAAACACTTGACGCTTGTAAATGAGTGTTAACGCAAGACACATTTATCGCTTGAGCGTTAATTCATTTCAGTGGCCAAGCGCTTGCCACCTGTAAATGTGCTACACACTTTTACAAGCATTAGCTGTTTTTTTTCTGCCATAACGCTGCTGTCAGGAGGAAAGACTTCTAGGAGAGTTTGCAAAACGTCCTGTGTGCATAAGGCCTAAAGGATATTTTTTTAAATTTAAAATAAAAAAAAGATGTTATACTTACCTGCCCTGTGGAATGATATTGTACAGAGTGGCCCCCTACCTCCTCTTCTGGAGGCTCCCGCAGGCGCTCTTTGCTCCTCCTTCCTGCGGGTGCCCACTCAGCAAGCTGTGTGCTGAGGGGGCACCCATGCGAGCGTGCTCCAGAGGCAGGCTGTGTGCATCCATTGACACACACAACGCGGCTTAGCCACGCTCCTGTTCCCTCCTCATTGTTGGAAAAATGTTGCGTAGTGGAGCAGCCAGGAGAGTGGTGTAAAAGGGTATGAGGAGTGAGAGATGTTCTGGAAAGAGGAATGACAGGTTGTGGAAAGAGTGTTTTAGAGTGTAGTCAGTGGGGTTGACAAGGTCCAAAGTTTGGTAGTGTTTACAGTGACTGGGTGTTCTGGTGGGGAAGTGGAAATAAAACTTAAAACTTAATAGCTGGTCTCTAGCTTTTAGTGAAGCTGAAATAGTTTGGACCAAGTGGTATTTAATTATTAACATCTTTGTGCTGGCAGTACGCACATATACGGCTTCTCAAGGGGTGGGCCTTAACACAGAAAGGCCGCATATATGCGTCTCAGAACATAAACAGAGCTGTGCGGAGGGTGTGCGCCCTGCGTGCTTCCGGCACAGAAAGCTCCTGATCTCTGCTTGCGAACAGGAGCTTTCCGATCACGTGACCACTGTGACAGCCAATCCCGGTGGTCACATAATCAGAAACTCTGCCCCGCCTTCAGAAACCTCTTCAAGGGCCAGGAGGTGCCAGGGTTAAGACATGCAGTGGCTCTCAGCACTGAATGGACTGCATGTAACCTCAGCTGTATACAGTATACAGCTCTGCACTCCAGCAGTGGGATGGGAACTTCCTGTCCCTCTGACCGAGTTCGAGATTATGACACCATCTGCCTGTCTCTCCAACTCAGCCGATCAGGGGAGGCTTTGTATTCATTAGGAAAATACAAAGCTCCCTGCATGGCTGAGCAGTGCTCTGCCTGACTCAATTCTGTTCCGGATGTGGGACGGGAAGTTCCCATCCCACTGTCAGAACACAGCGCTGTATACTGTATACAGCTAAGGCTACATACAGTCCATACAACGCTGAGAGCCGCTGCATGTCTTAGTGAAGAAAATAGTTCATTTGGACCAGCTTGGTCCAATCGAACTATTTAAACTTCACAAAAGCCAAAAAGTGACAATCTGACTGTCACGGAACGTCCCACACTCCGCTTGAGTGCTTCCGTCAGTATACCACTTCCTCCCAGTCTGGATACAGATACCAGATATTCCAACCGCTCCCAAGCATAAAACAAGACGAGACTTGCTTAGATGCTAAGCAAGGACTGTTTTATTATCACACACGGACACAACAGATAAAATAACTCAGAGACTTTTCCCCCCACCCTTGGAAAAGAGGGCTGGTTAAACTGTCCAAAGACAATGGACACACAGGTCAGGTGTGTTCAAACTTCTCCTCAGTAAACAGTTTTATCAGCAGGAGACTGCTGGAGGAATCCCCCCTCCCTTCATAGAGATACACTTCCCAAATTATTACAGCAAAGAGTCCACAACACAATGAGACAATATACAATATATACATATATACAAGATTGAGTCTGATTAGTACACATCAGACTGGATTTCTCATTCACCTCGCAAAGAGTATTGTTCCCTTGAAAATCCAGGGCCCATAATCAAAAGGCAAGAGGCTTGCATTCAGTCCTCTCCAAAAGCCTGTCCCGGCTAGGTATGTCACACTGACTTTAACCACTTCCCACCCGGCCACTGCACATAAAAGGCCAGGTGGGCGCAGGGCAGTTTTATCCACTGGGCACGCTGGGCAGTTGCCCGGGGGCCCCACTTGTCTGGAGGGCCCCATCCAGGGCCGATCCTCAGTGCTGCAATCTGCTGCTTAAGTTGACTGACTGCACTGGTTGCTCACTTGCTAGAATCGCCGGCCGCCCGGCGTCTAGCTAGCAACCAGTGACGTCAGTCAGAGGCCGCGGCTGCCTCAGCATTCATAGCGTGCCGCAGCTGCACCAGCTACTAGCGAACAAGCTCCGCCCACCTCTGCCATGTTCTTCAGACAGCGTGGAGAGGGAGCGGAGCGGAAAGACGGCCCTTGATAGCTGGCGCTTCCTTGCTGCTGTGAGTGACACACTGTACTGCACCAGGCCGGCGGCCTCAAATAAGTCTAACACTGTCTACTTAAGTACGTTCAAGTTGTGCATCACACACAGCCACTGTCTGTGCCCCTCAAAAGCTGCCACTGTACCCATCAAACACAGCCACTGTGCCCATCAAAGCTGCCACTGTGCCCATCAAAGCTGCCACTGTGCCCATCAAACATAGCCACTGTGCCCATCAAAGCTGCCACTGTGCCCATCAAAAGCTGCCACTGTGCCCATCAAACGCTGCCACTGTGCCCATCAAACTCGTGTTTTATTGTCCAAACGTTGTGTTAATGTTTAAACACTGATTTTGTTGGAAGTACCAATAAATATAGCCTTTTTGATCATTTGAATTTTTATTCTCGTGCGTGATTGTGTAGACGGCCCCAGTGCACTGTATTGCCCGGGAGCCTATAATGCTCTTAAGATGGCCCTGGGTGGGCGCTTCCTCCACCTGAGTGGACGTTCCTGAACGTCCTTCAGGAGAGGAATAGCGGGGCCACGTGCCCGTGGGATCCCGATGTGCGTGTGTCCCCCAGACACACCGCATTTCGGATTGGCAGGATGACTCTGTGATTTGCCCTTCTGATCACATGATGGCTGTGAATCCAATCACAGCCATCATGTGATGTAAACAGCCTAGGGGAGTCACAGGAAGAGGGATCGCGCAGCTGCGTGCCGATGTGCTCCTGTCCCCCAGAGACAGGCAACATCACTCGACAGGAGGGCTCTGTGATTGGCCCTCCTGATCACATGACAGCTGTCTCCAATCACAGCTGTCATGTAATATAAGCAGAGAGCCGTTGCCAGGCAATTGGCTCTGGTTCTCCTCAGACAGAGTCAGTGAGAAGGAGAGCGGATCTGCGAACTGGGAGTCAGTGTGTATGAGCTGTTTTTTACAGATTTTTACACACTGATCACCCAGCTAGTGTCCCCAAACAGTGAAAACACCAATACCTGTCCCACATCTGTCCCAGTAAACACCTGTCCCACATCTGTCCCAGTAAACATCGGTCCCACTGAACATCTTCCACACTGACATCTGTCCGTGATCATCTGCGTATATCTGGCGCAAATCTGTCCGTCATCATCTGCGCACATCATCCACGATCATCTGCGCACATCTAATCATCTGTCGCAAATCTGTCCGTGATTATCTGCCACATCTGTCCATGAGCATCTGCGCACATCTAATTCCATTGTCCTGGTGCTCCAGGGCCTTCAAAAATGTGGTAGGTACTCAGGAAATGAAATTAGTAATTTATGCCTTTAGAACCCCTGCATGTTGGGCCTCTGTATGTGGCCAGGCTGTGTAAAAATCTCACACATGTGGTATCGCCATACTCACTCAGAATGTATTTTGGAGGGTAATTTTTGCTATGTACATGATATGTGTTAGAAAAATCTTATAAAGCGACAACCTTGTGTAAAAAAAAAAAAAATACGTTTTCACTTTCTTTCCATATTTTACAAAAACTTGTGGAAAAAAAATGACATGTTCAAAAGACTCATTATGCCTCGTCGAATATATATTGGGGTGTTTTCTTTCCAAAATGTGGTCATTTTGTGGGTAATTTCATTGTTTTGGTGCTCCAGGGCCTTCAAAAATATAATAGGTAATCGGGAAACTAAATGTATAATTTATGCTCCTAGAACACCTGATGGTGCTCCCTGCATGTTGGGCCTCTGTATGTGGCCAGGCTGTGGTAAAGTCTCACACATGTGGTATCGCAGAATACCATAATCGCATAGAAGCAGAATATATTTTGAGGTGTAATTGCAAGATTATCTATGCCATATGTGAGAAATAACTTGTTAATAAGACAATTTTGTGGGAAAAAAAAATAAAATGTCTTAATTTTCCAAACTATTGTGGGCAAAAATTGTAACTTCAAAAAACTCTGTATGCCTCTTACTTAATACCTTGGACTGTCACCTTTACAAAAAAGGGTCATTTGGGGGGGTGTATCTGTACTGTCCTGACATTTTAGGGCTTCAAGATATGAGATAGGCAGGCCGTCAGTACATCAGGACTGATCAATTTTCACTGATATGTAGCCTAACTTGTAGACTCGTCACAGAAACCTATTATCATACACCTATCTGGATTTTTTTTTTACCAAAGACATGTAGTAGAATACATTCTGGCCTAAATTTATGACAAAATTGGATTTCTTTTAAAACAGAAAGTAGAAAATTGTTGCTCTTTTTTCGCTTGTACCGCAAAAAGGTAAAAAACCCAGTGGTGAATAAATACCACCAAAAGAAAGCTCTATTTGTGTGAACAATATGATAAAAATTTAATTTGGGCACAGTGTAGCATGACTGAGTAATTGTCATTGAAAGTGCAAGAGCACGGAAAGCTGAAAATTGGTCTGGGAAGGAAGGGGGTGAAAGTGCCCAGTACTGAGGTGGTTAATACTGCATATAGTACTAGATCAGTAAACTTCTACGTGTAACTGTGTGAGGGCCGGTTCCCACTGGTGCAATGTCCGAGATCGGATGTGATTCGCACCGCACTGCAAATCACATGCGATCTCTGTGCGATACGATTTCAGCCATACAGCTTGTATGGCTGCATTTGTATTGTATTAGAAACAAACTCGCACAGGACCCTTTTTTGGGCCGCAGCAGAATCGGGTCGCATGGGTGTTCACACCTATGCGATCCGATTCCTGTCTGAGTTTGCAGATCACACTGCGATATGCAAACTGATTTGGGGGTGTCATTAACTTTTAACTGACACTCCCAGCACTTCGCATAGGGCAGTGTGAACTGCCGCCAGGAGACATGCGATGCGGGAACTTGCAGTGGATTTGCAGGGTTCCCGCATCGCAGCAGTGTGAACCGGCCTTTATTCTCATAGCAGTTTTGAGTCCAGTAAGCTTTTGAAAAAAATAATTCTGTTGCTTGGGCTCCAATCTTGTTCTGTCATTACCTTGCTTAGATATGTACTGTGGATTATTTTGTAAAGGAAACAGAACTGGAAAAAATAAATACCCCTGAATACCAAGACATTTGTAAATTGTTTATAAAAAATATAAAAATTAATTTCATTGACGAAAATAAAATGTTACAAGGAAATCAAATCATTATTAACCCATTAAAACTCATAACATTTTTTAGTATGCTGTATTTGTTATCGAGACTTCTTTCCAGGGTTTCTTTTGCCGATATAAAGTTTCTTCAGCTCCAGCCAGGACTGCCACAGTAATAGGCCAGGGATGAGCACCCATAAACCATTGAAGAATACCAAGTAGACCCACAGATAGAGCCAGTTGGAGGTGTTAAGGTAGGGGCTGCCAGTTAGCCACTCTGGGCAAAATGTCATCCATCCTCCATACAATTCACAAACACACAGTGTGATTTGTAGAAAGTGCCTGAAACACCAAAGGAATATAAGAAATTATAGGACATATTAATGCCATACATTAGTCACAAAAACAGTGTCTTCCTAATTCTGTGAAAGATATGGTTAACCACATAAGGACTTAACCCCTCCCGGATGCTTAGGCACATCGGTTGTTATCACAAGAAAGCCGACCATCGGCTTTAACCACTTCAGCCCCAGAAGGATTTGCCCCCTTAATGACCAGGCCATTTTTTGTGACGCGGCACTGCGTCGCTTTAACTGACAATTGCGCGGACGTGCTACACTGTACCCAAACAAAATTGATGTACTTTTTTTCCCACAAAATAGAGCTTTCTTTTGGTGGTATTTGATCACCTCTGCGGTTTTTATTTTTTGCACTATAAACAGAAAAAGTGACAATTTTGAAAAAAAAAAAAGCAATATTTTTTACTTTTTGCTATAATAAATATCCCACCCAAAAAATATAAAAAACAAGTTTCTTCCTCAGTTTAGGCCGATATATATTCTTCTACATAGTTTTTGTTAAAAAAAAAAACAGAAAACACAATAAGCGTATATTGATTGGTTTGTGCAAAAGTTATAGTGTCTATAAAATAGGGAATAGATTTATGGCATTTTTATTATTATTATTTTTTTTACTAGTAATGGCGGCGATCTGCGATTTTTAGCAGGACTGCGACATTGTGGCGGACAGATCAGACACACTTTTGGGACCATTGACATTTATACAGCGATCGGTGCCATAAAAATGCACTGATTACTGTGTAATTGTCACTGGTAGGGAAGGGGTTAACACTAGGGGGGGTGATCAAGGGGTTAAATGTGTTCCCTTGTGAGTGTTTCTGTGGGGGGGATGGGACTGGCTAGGAGGAGGAGACAGATCGCTGTTCCTAGCTAGTAGGAACAGACGATCTGTCCCTCCTCTCCTGTCAGAACAGGGATTTGTTTTACACATATCCCAGTTCTGGCTCTCATGGCCACGATCACGCGTGGCCGGCGGGCGCGATGTCATGCGCAATCGTGTCCCCCACCGTGCAGCTATAGCTGTTTAACCACTTCAGCCCAAATGATTTGGTTGCTCAATGACCAGGCCATTTTTTGCGATACGCAAATGTGTCGCCTGACAATTGCGCAGTCGTGCGACGATGTACCCAAACAAAATGGACGTCCTTTTTTCCCCACAAATAGAGCTTTCTTTTTGATCGCCTCTGCGGTTTTTATTTTTTGCTTTATAAACAAAAGAAGAGCGACAATTTTGCGAGAGAGAGAGAGAGAGCAAGAGCGCAAGAGAGAGAGCGAGAGAAAATGAACACACAATCTGTCTCTACTCCCCTGGAAAAACCGGGATCTGTGTGCACGAGCGATTGTGGGATCCCGGCGGTCATCGCGCCCGGTGGGCACTCGCATCGGCTCCGGGCACACGCCCCTAGTCGCCAAAAGGCGAAGCGACATAAGGTAACGTCGTTTCGCCCAGCCGTGCCATTCTGCAGCCGTAAAACTGCGGCGGCTGGTCAGCAAGCGGTTAAAGAGCCGACGTACAGCTACGGCGATTTGCGCAGGAGAGCCGACCTGCCACAGTATAATGATGGCGGCTGGTCAGCTAGTGATTAACCACTTAAGGCCGAGCCTCTTTCTGAGATTTGTTGTTTACAAGTTAAAAACATTTTTTTTTTTGCTAGAAAATTACTTAGAACCCCCAAACATTATCCTTTTTTTTTCTAGAGCAGGGATATGCAATTAGTGGACCTCCAGCTGTTGCAAAACTACAAGTCCCATCATGCCTCTGGGTGTCATGCTTGTGGCTGTCAGTCTTGCTATGCCTCATGGTATTTGTAGTTCTGCAACAGCTGGAGGTCCGCTAATTGCATATCCCTGCCCTAGAGAATAAAATGGTGGTTGTTGTAATACTTTCTATCACACCGTATTTGCGCAGCAGTCTAATGCCCTGTACACACGATAGGACATTGATCGGACATTCCAACACGGTCTGAATTTCCGACAACAAGGTCCTATCACACATTTTCCATCGGAAAATCCTATCGTGTGTACAGGGCATTACAAGCGCACTTTTTTTGCAAATAAAAATTACACTTTTTTGAATTAAAGAATAAGACAACAGTAAAGTTAGCCCATTTTGTTTTTATATTGTGAAAGATAATGTTACACCGAGTAAATTGATACCCAACATGTCACTCTTCAAAATTGCGCCCGCTCGTGGAATGGCAACAAACTTTTTCCCTTAAAAATCTCCATAGGCAAGTTTAAAAAGGCAAGTTTAAAAAGGAGTTACAGAGGAGGTCTAGGGCTAGAATTATTGCTCTCGCTCTACTGATCGCAGCGATACCTCACACGTGTGGTTTGAACACCGTTTTCATATGCCGGTGCCACTCACGTATGCGTTCGCTTCAGCACTCGAGCTTGGCGGGACGGGGCGCGTTTAAATTTTTTTTTTTTATTATTTATTTTACCTTTTATGTTTTATTTTTACACTGTTCTTTTTTAAAAAAATTGTCACTTTTATTCCTATTACAAGGAATGTAAACATCCCTTGTAATAGAAAAAAAGCATGACAGGACCTCTTAAATATGAGATCCAGGGTCAAATAGACCTCAGATCTCATATTTACATTAAAATGCAAAAAAAATGCAAAAAAAAAAAAAAAAAGACCCTTTAAGAGCTATGGGCGGAAGTGACGTTGTGACGTCGCTTCTGCCCTGCAATGATATGGAGACGGGTGGGGACCATCTTCCCCTCACTCATCTCCATGTCAGGCTAGGGAACGGATCCGATCGCCTCCGCCGCTACCGACAGCACCAGTAAGTGTCAGAGGGCACCAGAGGGCAGCGGGAAGGGCCCCTCTCCCGCCGCCGATAAAAGCGATCTTGCGGCAAATCCGCCGCAGAGACCACTATTATCGGAAAACGGACCGCCCGCTGAAGAAGAGGATATCAGGGTTATGGCAGCTACCTGCTGCCATAACGATATTCCTCTTCAAAGTACCGATGTATAACGACGGTGGGCGGTCCAGAAGTGGTTAAGGCTGGCCATACAATTTTCTTGTTCAATTTCCATTAGATTTACCTTTAACTATGTACTGTAGTGCAAGAGACTGCCTGATTGCATACAAATTGAAAGTGTTTAGGTTTGACCTCATATTATATGGTTTTGGTAAATCCAAAGGAAAATTGTACAAGAAAATTCTATAATGTATGGCCAGCTTTAGACTATTGCATATCAAGCACCAAGAAAGACTCCAAGGTCTATGCCTAGGAAGAGAGGAGAACTGCAAACTTTGACGTAGTAATCAGGACTCACCTGTAATACTTATCCTTCACAATGGCATAAATTAATGCTACAGCCAACAAACCGTCCACAACTACAGTGAGGATTTCCAGAGATACAACGGTGGGGTCTGAGTGCAGCCAACGCTCATCTGCTTTCCCATACTCCTTCCCTGGAAAATAACAAGAGAACCTCATCTGCTGGAAGGGATATAACTTGCAACCGAGAAGACTAGTTAAATTGAAAAGACTGCCATTGCTTTGCTAGCAATTAAACTTGAAGGCTGCCATGCTGATTTAGGGAATTTAACAACTTCGGAGTCACTGACCGGGAACAAGTGCAGACCATTAAAATCAGAGCCCCTAATCTGGAGCATCTGACCTTCTTCCAGGTCAGACACTCTAAAGGCTCTGAAGCTATGAGATCAGCATGACAGCAACAATTAGGGTTTTCAGAAGGGAGCTCTGCAATAAATTTTTTTTTTTAAAGTACAGGTTTCCTCTAAGCATCTCCTATTGTAGTGATTCCCTTAATTTAATCCAGTTTTAGATTTTATTTAAGGACAAAAAGTGATAGAACAAGATGGGCGCAGAAAAGGCATTGTTTTACCAAAAATTTAGATCAAAATAACAAATATAACATATTTAATAACCTTTCACGCCTAGGGGTAAAACAAATCTTAATGCCTAAGCACAATTTTGCAACTTTGACATGTGTTAGCAAAACCATATATATCATCACAACTACTTTGTGCATAAAAGGTGGATTATACCTTGTATGGATAACTCTTGTTTTTTTTTTTTTTTTTTAATTTTAAAGGAAAATTGTCCCAAAATAGTAAAAAAAAAAAAAAAATACCATAACCTACCACCAAAGAACAACCCAAATTAAATTCTCCTGCTGCCAACGATTGCAGCGATACCACATACAGTGGCTTGCGAAAGTATTCAGCCCCCTTGAACTTTTCAAGCTTTTGCCACATTTCAGGCTTCAAACATAAAGATATAAAATTTTAATTTTTTGTGAAGAATCACCAACAAGTGGGACACAATTGTGAAGTGGAACGAAATCTATTGGATATTTTAAACTTTTTTAGCAATTAAAAAACTGAAAAGTGGTGCGTGCAAAATTATTCGGCCCCTTTACTTTCAGTGCAGAAAACTCACTCCAGAAGTTCAGCGAGGATCTCTGAATGATCCAATGTTGTCCTAAATGACTGATGGTGATAAATAGAATCCACCTGTGTGTAATCAAGTCTCTGTATAAATGCACCTGCTCTGTGATAGTCTCAGGGTTCTGTTGAAAGCGCAGAGAGCATCATGAAGACCAAGGAACACACCAGGCAGGTCCGTAATACTGTTGTGGAAAAGTTTAAAGCCGGATTTGGATACAAAAAGATTTCCCAAGCTTTAAACATCCCAAGGAGCACTGTGCAAGCGATCATTTTGAAATGGATGGAGTATCAGACCACTGCAAATCTACCAAGACCTGGCTGTCCCTCTAAACTTTCAGCTCAGACAAGGAGAAGACTGATCAGAGATGCAGCCAAGAGGCCCATGATCACTCTGGATGAACTGCAGAGAACTACAGCTGAGGTGGGAGTGTCTGTCCATAGGACAACAATCAGTCGTACACTGCACAAATCTGGCCTTTATGGAAGAGTGGCAAGAAGAAAGCCATTTCTCAAAGATATCCATAAAAAGTCTCATCTAAAGTTTGCCACAAGCCACCTGGGAGACACACCAAACATGTGGAAGAAGGTGCTCTGGTCCGATGAAACCAAAATCAAACTTTTTGGCCACAATGCAAAACGATATGTTTGGCGTAAAAGCAACACAGCTCATCACACTCAACACACCATCCCCACCGTGAAACATGGTGGTGGCAGCATCATGGTTTGGGCCTGCTTTTCTTCAGCAGGGACAGGGAAGATGGTTAAAATTGAGGGGAAGATGGATGCAGCCAAATACAGGACCATTCTGGATGAAAACCTGTTGGAGTCTGCAAAAGACCGGAAACTGGGACGGAGATTTATCTTCCAACAAGACAATGATCCCAAACATACAGCAAAATCTACAAAGGAATGGTTCACAAATAAACGTATCCAGGTGTTAGAATGGCCAAGTCAAAGTCCAGACCTGAATCCAATCGAGAATCTGTGGAAAGAGCTGAAAACTGCTGTTCACAAACGCTCTCCATCCAACCTCACTGAGTTCGAGCTGTTTTGCAAGGAAGAATGGGCAAGAATTTCAGTCTCTCGATGTGCAAAACTGATAGAGACATACCCCAAGCGACTGGCAGCTGTAATCGCAGCCAAAGGTGGCTCTACAAAGTATTAACACAAGGGGGCCGAATAATTTTGCACGCCCCACTTTTCATTTTTTTTATTAGTTAAAGTTTCAAAAATCCAAAAGATTTCGTTCCACTTCACAATTGTGTCCCACTTGTTGGTGATTCTTCACAAAAAATAAAAATTTTATATCTTTATGTTTGAAGCCTGAAATGTGGCAAAAGGTTGAAAAGTTCAAGAGGGCCGAATACTTTCGCAAGCCACTGTATGTGTATGTTATTTGTTGTATGTCCCTGCAGTACAGCCCAGAAACAATAGTGCGCATTTTGCTTAGCCTACTTAAAACACATTGACACTGAATTTTTTTTATTTTTTTTTTTAATCCTGCCCAAAATGTACTGCCTATGACCTTTGAACCTTATTTGACCCAAATACTAACCCTGGCATTGACCTAGATCTAGGTGTGGGCTTCACAGTGACTAATCACTGCTATAGCCAATCAGAGGCTATCACAATGATCAGGTGACCCAAGACGGGGAGTTCCAGGTCCCCATTATTAGTATGGGACCAAGGGCTCTCAGTGAGACCTCAGTCTCTGCGCTGGAAGCGCGCTGTGCCGCATGTTCACAGCACAAAAACAGATACACATATATTAGGGCTGGGGAAAAAATAGATTTAAATCTTGAATCGAGTTGAGAGGTCAAATCGATTCAAAATTTAAGCAATTCGATTTTTTTTAGATTTTTTTTTTTTTTCACCGTGCCGGTCCTGAGGAGCTGCGGGCAGGAGTTTTTAGGCGAGGCCGCGGCTTCGGCCTATTCCACGGCTTCAGTCTAGTCCGCGAGGCCGGACGCTGCGGACTAGGCCGAAGCCGCGGCCTCGCCTAAAAACTCCTGCCTGCAGCTCCCCAGGACCGGCGCTGACACCGCAGGAGTTTTTAGCTGAGGCCGTGGCTTCGGCCTAGTCCGCGAGGCCGGACGCCGCAGACTAGGCCGAGGCCTCACCTAAAAACTCCTGACCGCAGATTTTTTTTAAAAAAATCTCCCAGCCCTAGCATATATGCATGTAAAAATCAATTAGCGCAATTTAAATCACTAAATGCAACAACGGCTGCTATGCACCAAGGGTCAATAATCAAATCCCATAAAAACATATAACAATAAAAACAGTGCAGCGCTAAATAAAATAAATGCCCATAAGCAGAACCATGAGCACTAATATTAAGCGTCCATAATCGTGCCGATATAATCCATGCACATGAATCAGTGAGAGATAGGGGTGCAACGGATCGTCATCGATCCGTGACCTGATCCGCGGAGGTTGATCCGTACGGGACACCCGTGATCCGCGGAGCGCTCTGTGGCCTCGGCCATAGGAAAGGCCGCGGCTTCGGCCTAGCTCCAGAGCGGTGGCCATCTTGGTACACCCGGCGGCCGTTTAGCACGTGATCGATCCGTGAAATGATGGAGCGATCACTTGTAACAAACCGGTGTCATGTCATGGACGCCGGTTCCTCTCTCCCCTCTGTGTACTGATCTGTACAGTGGAGGGAAGAGATCGGATGGCAGCAGTGCCAATACTCTGCAATGCCCTGCCAATACTCTACAATGCCCTGCCAATACTCTACAATGCCCTGCCAATACTCTGCAATGCCCTGCCATACCCTGCCAATACTCTGCTATACCCTGCCCAAACCCTGCCAATAGTCTGCTAATATACCCGCCACTACCCTGCAATACTCTGCCAATAGGGAGATTGTGGATATTACAGTGGGAGAGATTTTTTTTTGTTGATCCGAAAAAGATCCGAACCATGACTCCTGATCCGAGGAACGATCCGAACCGTGAGTTTTTTGATCCGTTGCACCCCTAGTGAGAGACCTCCGCCACTTATAGTACCAGCCGCTAACCTCACAGGGGGTATCCGCTGACGAAGTCCCACCCCTTGGGACGTAACACATACGTACGAAAGGAGATCGTGTGACATCACCCGCGGCCACCGTTGCCTCTGTAAACATACGCTCGAATACCAGGCACTGGGATTCAGTGCCCTGTTTGTAAGTGTTATTCTCGTTTTATTCATTAAATATATATCTGGCAGAGAGCACTATGTATATCTTTTATTTATGTTATACTTATGAAATCGGACATCTTGTGCCAATTGTTTGGAGTCCATTAGAGTACAGTGAGAGAGATCTAGCGCTGTGAGGTGAGCGGCTAGTACTATAAGTGGTGGAGATATGCATATATGCAGCCCCACGGAACGCCCAGTCCAGTGAGGCCGCATATATGCATATTGTTGGCGCAAAGGGTTTAAAATGTGCAAATTTGGGGTAAATGTGAATGTACAGTATGTAAGGCGCTGTATGCATCGTGGTAGTAAAACAAATACTTGTAATAAATAAGTACATAAGAACCAAAAACTTACACAATGCAGCCAAAGCTCCCTCCGATGTGGCCACCGTTCCCACTAGAGACATGTAAACAAAAGGTCCCTCCTACAAACACACATCAAACTCATTAGAATCTATATTAGGAATAAGTGATGCAATTTACAAGAACATTTCCCTTTGTTAACCCCTGGCAGGAAGAGGCACTTTAAATGGGCCAATGACCCTTGGGGCTAATAGGAGGGGCTCCTGATCATGATTGGTTGCACAGTGCTAACATCATTGTGAGCCCACCCTACCAGTTCTCGATCGTTGGCAGTTGACTGTGAATTGTCCATGACAGCTCGGTCACAGTTCTTGGGCTGCAAATGGAATGCGCCCCAGAACAAAACAGCCAAGCATATATGTGGTGGCTAAGGGACAAAGTGGATTCTTAACCTCCCAAATCAACTAAGGCTCTGCGCACTACCCTATTCAGCAGCCGGTTTTCGATGATTTTCGATGAGGAAAACCAATAGGGTGGCATGGGACCCAGGCTGCTGCTCTGATCATCGGAGCACAGCAGAACAATGCTGGATCCTCTGGGCAGGGGAGTATCTGAATCCAGGACAACCCTGGAGCAACTGAAGTTTCTCTTTAACCACTTCAGCTCTGGAAGGTTTACCATCCTTCATGACCAGGCCATTTTTTGCGATACGGCACTACGGCACTGTGCGACGTTGTACCCAAATAAAATTGATGTCCTTTTTTCCCCACAAATAGAGCTTTCTTTTGGTGGCATTTGATCACTTCTGCTATAAAACATTCCCAATAATTCTTTTTTTTTAATCGAATTTCTATATTAATTTAGGCCAATATGTATTCTGCTACATATTTTTGGTTAAAAAAAACCAAAACAATACGTGTATATCGATTGTTTTGCGCAAAAGTTGTAGCGTCTACAAACTTTGGGATATATTTATGGCATTTTTATTTTTTACTAGTAATGGCGGCCATCAGCTATTTTTAGCATTTTTGCAACATTGCAGCAGACAAATCGGACGCCTAAATGGCACTTTTTTGGGAACCAGTGACATTATTACCGTGATCAGTGCTAAAAATATGCATTGTTGCTGTACTAATGACACTGGCAGGGTTAACATCAGGGTAGAGCTGAAAATCTGCTAGAAATTACTTAGAACCCCCCCTCCCCCAGAATTTTTTTTTTATAAAGATAGATAGATAGATAGATAGATAGATAGATAGATAGATAGATAGATAGATAGATAGATAGATAGAGAGAGACCCTAGAGAATAAAATGGTGGTTGTTTCAATATTTTATGTCACACTGTATTTGCGCAGAAGTCTTTCAAATGCAGTTTTTTTGGAAAAAATTACACTTTAGTAAGTTGTGCTGGTGTGCTGTGCTGGGCTGAAGCCTTCCTATTAACGCAGCAATGCCTGGCCCTACAGGTTTGACTTATTGTCTGCAGGTATGCTGTTAGCTTGCACCACTAAAACATATATCATATATGTGATAACACATGTGAATCTTACTGGCTGTCCATAGTGCCACTCTGTTTACTAATGTTTCACAGGTTGTGGTCTGTGTCTGCAGTATTGCTAATGCTTAGGCTGATAACAGGTGGTGCTGAGCCTTTCCTATTAATGGCCCTGCAGGCTGGGCTTACAGTGTATTAATGTTTTAATGCTTGGTTGTAGTATGGACCTTTGCGGTACATGTGTCTAAGGTAGGTTTAACCTGCTAGTGCTAATCGTCTGATGACTAGTAACTCGTGCTGCTTGCCTATGATTACATTTACTCTACAGTACTAATGATTGCTATACGTTTATTACTTTGCATTTACATGCTGACCTTGATGCTAAAATGAAAGTCAGGATCTGCTTGGTTACATATCCTTAGTCCTTTTACCTGTTAGCAACGTGTAATTGCTTCTGTTATTTGTGGTACACCACAGAGGGATAGGTGGTTTGCTGCTTGTAGTGGTTACTACTGATTTTTTTTTTTAAACAAATGCTCCCAGGTATCTCCAGTCTTTCAGCTCATCCAAGGGCCAGTAGCAATCAGCTTTCCTAGAGACCAGCAACGTTCATTATGGTGAAGGCAGGTAGGTATATTCCATATCCTAAGAGTGCACATTATGGGCATAATGGATTGTAAATCTCTTAGCCCTCAACACCAGCACCACTTCTCAGGAAGAAGAGAGCATGTTTCTGCAACAGGGACAGGTCCTATTTAGCCCTGAAGGAACCACTATGTATTTAACTGCCAGAAGAGGCAGACAAAGGAAATCTCTACACAAATCATAGTGGACTGGTGGTAACTGGTGTCGGGCAAAATGCATGCCAAGTTGCAGACCAGAGGCAGCGGCAAATGGGCAGAGACTGAGAAGGGCTATAGTCACTAATGATTCCATACCAACCTAATCAAACAGCTGCATTTATTTAAAGGCAACCTCTAACTCCGGAGCAGTTGGCCAGGGAGTCTTTATCAGACTGGCCAGATGGGTCAGCCTTAGCTGGTAGTAGCTTGCTTCTGGGAAGTTTGCTATGGCAAGTTGGCATATCTGAAGCAAAAATGGATGTTTTAACTCTGTCCAAACTGACTGTGTGGATCTCTATTCAATAATTTTCAGATACTAAACTAATCAAACAACTAAGTTGTTTAAAAAGGGTACCTCTGCCTCAAAAGCAGCTGGTCAAACAGTCTTCATCAGATTAGCCAGGGGTGCCATTCTGACAGCAGAAAAGCAATATCCTTTGCAGAGGCCCTGGAACAGCGAATGGATCTGCAGATGAAGAAGGTTTATACTACTATTAAGTAGGGTTTTGTGACCTGCAGTTGAGCTCACTTCGGTAGCCAGACTGTCAGGATCTCAGACAAGATGAAAGCAAAGCTCTGGCCAGTGATAAACACTCTATGATGGGTGATCCTAGAGCAGGGGTTGGGAACCTATGGCACACGAGCCAGATGTGGCTCTTTTGATGGCTACATCTGGCTCACAGACAAATCTTTAATAAAAAAAATTATTAACGTTAAAAATACAAAACATTCTCATGTATTTCAATCCATTCATTTCCTACCGCTCATGTTCATGGTTGCGGGTAGGGATGGGCTTTATGTTCTGGTATTCGCGGCAAATTTGAAAGCCGCGGAACACTCTTTAAAAGTCTATGGGAGATATCAAAAGGTGCTAAAAAAAAAAAAAAAAAAGGCCTATATATGCATGGTATTGTCATAAAAAGTGTTTGGGGACCTGGGTCCTGCCCCAGGGGACATGTATCAATGCAAAAAAAAGTTTTAAAAACGGACGTTTTTTCGGGAGCAGTGATTTTAATAATGCTTAAAGTGAGACAATAAAAGTGTAATATTCCTTTAAATTTCATACCTGGGGGTGTCTATAGTATACCTGTAAAGGGACGTATGTTTCCCATGTTTAGAACAGTCTGACAGCAAAATGACATTTCTAAAGGAAAAAAATCATGTAAAACTGCTATCGCTAGCGCCGGATATAATGGATTGTCGGTCCGGCAATACACATAACAGTTCATTGATAAAAACGGCATGGAATTTTCCCACAGGGGAACCCCAAACCAAAATTAAAAAAAAAAAAAATGCTTTGGGGGTCCCACTATATTCCATACCAGGCCCTTCAGATCTGGTATGGATATTAAGGGGAACCCCGCGCCAAAATTAAAAAAAAAATGGTGCGGGGTCCCCCCAAAAATCCATACCAGACCCTTATCCGAGCACGCAACCTGGCAGGCCGCAGGAAAAGAGGGGGGGGCGAAATAGCGCCCCTCCCCCTCCTGAACCGTACCAGGCCACATGCCCTCAACATTTGGAGGGTGCTTTGGGATAGCCCCCTAAAGCACCTTGTCCCCATGTTGGTGGGGAGAAGGGCTTCATCCCCACAACCATTGCCCAGTGGTTGTGGGGGTCTGCGGGCAGGGGGCTTATCGGAGTCTGGAAGCCCCCTTTTACAAGGGGACCCCCAGATCCCGCCCCCACTTGTGAATTGGTAACGGGGTACAAATGTACCCCTACCATTTCACAAAAAAGTGTCAAAAAGTTAAAAAACACAAGAGACGGTTTTTGACTAGTCCTTTTATTAATTTCTTCTTCTTCCAGTCTTCCTTCGGTGTTCTTCTTCTTCCTCCATCTTCTTCTCCATCTTCTTCTCGTCCCGCATCTTCCTCCGGCTTCTTCTCTGCTCCGTCTGCACGATCCGCTTCAGTGGGAGTCTTCCGCCGTGTGGCGCTTTGGTTCTTCTGACACTTCTTATATAATGGAGGGCGGGGTCACCGGGTGGACCTCGGACGCACAGAGACTTCCCTGTGGCTTTCCCCCTGTTGTCAGAGCGGGGCGGTGTCACACGGTTACAAAAATGGGTGACCCTGCCCCCCTCTGACAACAGGGGGAAAGCCACAGGGAAGTCCCTGTACATCAGAGGAGGGTGGGGTCACCAGGTGGCCCTGCCCTCCGTTATACAGGAAGTGTCAGAAGAACCGAAGCGTCACACGGCGGAAGACTCCCACTGCGGCGGATAGTGCGGACGGAGTGGAGAAGATGCGGGACGAGAAGAGCGGAGGAAGAAGATGGAGAAGAAGAAGAACACAGAAGGAAGACCAGAAGAAGGAAGACGAAGAAGTTAATAAAGGACTTGTCAAAAACCGTCTCTTGTGTTTTTTAACCTGACACTTTTTTTGTGAAATGTTAGGGGTACACTTGTACCCCATTACCAATTCACACAGGGGGGGCTGGGATCTGGGGGTCCCCTTGTTAAAGGGGGCTTCCAGATTCAGATAAGCCCCCCGCACACAGACCCCCACAACCACCGGGCAAGGGTTGTGGGGATGAGGCCCTTCTCCCCATCAACATGGGGTCAAGGTGCTTTGGGGGGCTACCCCAAAGCACCCTCCCAATGTTGAGGGCATGTGGCCTGGTACGGTTCCAGAGGGGGGGCGCTCTCTCGTCCCCCCCTCTTTTCCTGTGGCCTGCCAGGTTGCGTGCTCCGATAAGGGTCTGGTATGGATTTTTGGGGGGGGACCCCACGCCATTTTTTTAAAATTTCGGTGCGGGGTTCCCCTTAATATCCATACCAGATCTGAAGGGCCTGGTATGGAATTTAGGGGGACCCCCACGCATTTTTTTTTTGTTTTGGTTTGGGGTTCCCCTGTGGGGAAATTCCAGGCTGTTTTTTATCAATGAACTTTTATGTGTATTGCCAGACCGACAATTCATTATAGCCGGCGCTATCGATAGTAGTTATACATGACTTTTTTTCCTTTAGAAATGTCATCTTGCTGTCAGATTGTTCTAAACACGGGAAACATGCGCCCCTTTACAGGCATACTACCGTTAGCAACAGCATAACAACGTTATCAAAAAGAATTCAGAGGTCATGTCATGTTCGGCAACTTTGCCGTATTTCTTTGTTCTGTGATTTATCCCTCAATAAAGAATACCTGATTGTTAAAAAAAAAAAGAATTCAGAGACTTATTGTACTTTAAAAGTGTTGGTCTTACATAAAATGCACACACTTGTATTTAGTTTTAAATATATTGTATGGCTCTCACATATATAGTTACATAGTAGGCGAGGTTGAAAAAAGACACAAGTCCATCAAGTCCAACCCATGTGTGCGATTATGTGTCAGTATTACATTATATATCCCTGTATGTTGCGGTCATTCAGGTGATTATCTAATAGTTTCTTGAAGCTATCAATGCTCCCCGCTGAGACCACTGCCTGTGGAAGGGAATTCCACATCCTTGCCGCTCTTACAGTAAAGAACCCTCTACGTAGTTTACGGAATTACATTTTAAAATATGTGGCGTTCATGGCTCTCTCAGCCAAAAAGGTTCCCGACCCTGTCCTAGAGTGAAAATGAAGTAACCAGTGATCCAGTTCAGCCACTGTGGATACAAGACTGTATTCCGTTTTTTCTGGTAGTCCGTTGTGGTCAGTTAACACTTATGGCCCATCCCACAAGTGGCACATACCGCTTTTAAGTGGAAGTGGTGACTTAAGTGAGATCCAGTAATATCTACAAGGGGGATCAATCCCTTATGTTAATCGCTAATGACCAAAGGATAGCCAAAAGGCAAAGTAACGAAGATTGAATGACAGGTTAAACCTGGGAAAACCTATAGGAGGAGAATAATCTTTTCATTTGCCTGCCTAAAGCCGAGTCTACTCCCTGCAGGGGAGCAACAAAGTTTTGCCACTCAAGTCGCCCAGTAGGGTCGGCCGGCAGAATTATATGTAAATTTGAGCCTTAGGATCCGTGGGTCCTGTGCATTCTTTTCCAATATTTTTATTCAAGATTTTACAAAAGATATAAAATTAAAGTTTTACATGTTTTGTTTAAGGTGTAAGAACCAATAACAAGACGTTTATACAAAATGATCAAAGAAAAAATAAAAGGAACAAAATGAAAGAGATAGGGAGGTTACACAACATATAATTCCATATGGTTATTAATTCCTTATTGTGTTTCATGCATAGCTTGAGGAGTCTCAGGAGGAGAATTCTCACTCCCCAGCTCCTCAACTTGGTGTAACCTGTAAATGATCCTCCAATAACGGCCCTAGGGCTTCGATCAACCCTATACTCTTTGGGGCTTATTATATTTAGTAAGGTAACAAGAAAGAAAAAGATAGGAAAGTGAGAAGTAGAGGGTAGAAAGAGGAAGGGGAGGGGGAGGTGCGCTCCTGTCTTAGAGCGAGGGATTTCTAGGTATCCCATCGCATTATGTATTCGAGATATATTTTATCCAAGGGTCCCATATTCTTTCAAACAAATGTATTTTGTCATTTAAGATAGCAGAAAGACGTTCATTAACCATAATCCATGACAGTTTAGATTTTATAAGATAAAAGGGGATCGTTGGAGACTTCCATGATTTAGCTATCGCTATTCTCGCTGCAACAAATACAAAATTTATGAGTTTTCGCATGTGTTTCGATGCTCCGTCCACTGGGTGTCCCAACAGTGCCTGCAAGGGTGACTTGATTAAGTTCACTCGGGTTAATGAATATATTAAGTTGTATGTACGGATCCAAAATCGACGCACTTTTGGGCAGGACCACCATGTGTGTATCATGGTGCCTTCGCTGTTGCATCCTCTAAAGCACTGCAGGGAGGCACCCGGAACAAAAGCTGCCACTTTCACTGGGACCATATACCATCTCACCAGAACTTTGTAGTTTGCCTCTATCAAAGAGGTATTAATATATGATTTGGAGGCCTGGAGAGACATTTTGTGCCATTCTCCAGCTGTTAGGCTGATACCTGTATCTTGCTCCCATTTTTCCATATAAAACAATTTCTGAGAGGATGATGATAAAATACCATATATCAATGAAATGTGGCCCGAGTGTTTATCTATGGTTCTGCAGAAATTTTCCATTCGGGTGGATTTAGTTAAATCTGAACCACGGTTCAGTGTAGTTAAGAAGTGCGCTATCTGGGAATAGCGGTGTATTTCTGTATTCGGTAGTTGGTACTTTTCCTGCAGAACCTGTTTTGACATAACCCCTCTGTGGTCGCATAGATCGGCTATCCGTAGCAATCCCTTGTTGGTCCACCATTTAAATTCGTGGGGACGGAGACCCGGGGCGAACATAGGATTATTTAGTAATGGGGCCAATGGAGTATGAGGAGATTTAAACTTATAGGTAGTTGCCATTCTATCCCACAGATCTAGTGAAAAGGACAGTGTCGGACACATTATTGTCGGTCTGTCCTTCGGTTTCATCCACATTAGGTGGCTGATCTCCTTATTGGGAAATAACGCTGTTTCCATTATCATCCAAAGTGGGTTTGATTGTCGGGTATGGAATAGTGTTAGCTGAGATAATTGCGCTGCATGATAATATTTTATCAGGTCTGGTACTCCCAGTCCACCTTGTAATTTGGGGGTGTATAATGTTCGTCTATTCACCCTGGGTCTCCTGTTCCCCCAGATAAATTCCAGGAGTTTATTCTGGAACCTCGCTAGGTCTGCTCTATCTATTGCTATGGGAAGAGTCCTGAACAAGTATAATACCTTCGGAAGAATAGTCATTTTTACTGAGTACAGTCGACCGAACCAGGATGGAGGGTTGTTTGACCATCTTTTGAGATCCTCTAATAATTTTTTAAACAAGGGGGGGTGGTCCTGTGCATTAAAGCGGAGTTCCACCCATTTAAAAGTCAGCAGCTACAAAAAGTGTAGCTGCTGACTTTTAATAATTGGACACTCACCTGTCCCACGGTCCAGCGATGTGGGCGAACAAAGCCCTGCTCCTCTCCCCCTCCTCTCTGCGGTGCCGGCATTATAACTGTGGGCGCGCGAATCGCGCTGTGAATGGCCGGGCAATCTTCAGGGACCTGTGACGTATCCCAGAAGATTGCAGGGAGGGAGGGGGGAGAGATAAACTTCCTTCCAGCGCCACAGAGCCCCAGGAGGAAGTGGGGGCTGGAGGGTATCCGCTCCCCCCCCCCGAAAAAAAGGACATGCCAAATGTGGCATGTCAAGGGGGTCACCATCACTTAAAGCAGAAGTTCCATTTTTGGGTGGAACTCCGCTTTAAGGAAGCCATTGGAATTTTTAGTTTCTCTCCTCCAACTTATTACATTCCCCCCATGACGCATTAGAGCAATTAACGGAAAAAACAAGTGTTCCCTACACCTTGTTTAACGGTGAGCCATCCAGCCAAAGATGATGTCAAGGGTTATGACTGCATTTCTTTAGTCAAAAGTCTTGGTCAACAAGCAGAAGGGTTAAGATTACAAAACTTCATGTGGTATCGTTGCAATCAATCTCTCCAGCCATCAATAAGGCTCGGCTTCCACAAATCGTACCCCATGATTTCCAAGGAGTACCGTTCATAGCTGTGCAACTTTAAATCGCAGCGATTTCAAAGTAGTCCCTGCGCTACTTTGATGCGACTTGGGGTCCATAGACCAAGAATACACAGGCATTGCTTCAAGTCTCATAAAAATCGCAGCAATATTGCATGACTTTTAGGTCGCAATAGAGGAAACCTAGAATAAGATTGTAGATTGTCTTTAGACCTAGCAGGTGTGTGTATACTGTATACATACTTCGAGACACCCATGTTTCTGCAAGTACCTTCGCTTGGCCGTTTTAGTTCACTACGAGTTTATCTGGCAGACGTTGGCCTTTTCACAAACTCAGGGCATTTCCCAGGACATTAGGTCCAGTAGTGGTCATCTTGCGGGAGTAAGGGCTTCTGGTGATCCTTGTTTGGGCAACAGCCTGGCGCAATGTCTTCCAGGTCCTGGATTAAAGTTCTAGTTCAGATTCTGGTCGCATTGGTAGGAGCCATCATCGAGAGACCAACTAGTCTCATTACAGCAATGACCTGCCTGGAAGTAGTTCTGAATCTCCGAAGAATACAGTAGAGTTACCCTCAGAGAGAGCAACAGTATAAGTATCTCAATTGAACAAATTATAGCTCTTTCCCAGGGTAGAGAAGTAGCCTGTAGTAAGCCATGTGGTCCGAGGGGCCCAATGGAAGGTTGACAACTTTCATTAACTGGTTTTGTAGTGAAGACTTGCTTCCTGTACCAGGAACAGTGATTCCACACAGGAGACAAGCCCCTTTTGGGAGGTAGCTAATCTTTCTGCTTATCAGCTTCTAGGCATACCAATCATTGCAATCTATTACTTGTCGGGTATTCATGCCAATGGAGGACAAGGTGTCCAAAGTCAGAGTTGCAGTGTTCGCAGGCTGAAGTGCTTCCAAAAATGCAATAAAGAGAGCTTCAGCTATGCTGCAAAGACTCAGCAAAATTGGGAAGTCCTACCTTCGCTGTCGAGAAGGAATGGAAGACTAGTCAACTTCTGCCAGAGGTATCTCCCAGTCAGGTCTGCCAGCCCTTTAGGTTCGGGTTTCCTAGTACTTCCTGCCAGACGCCGTAAGGTACAAAGCCGTTGGATGTCAAGGGATGGTCTCCAAACCAACAAGCCATTTGAGGGAGCGGCAACAAATAAGGCTATCAAGATATTGCTCTGACAGTAACTTTGGTGGCTTCCCAGAGGTGGAAGCAGTGAAACTTCTGACATACAGCTGGGTCTGCAGATTAGCCAATATGTATATCAAACAAACCTAATGGTCTCCAGGATCCTTATCAGGATCCGCAGTCGTTCAGTGGTGATGATAATTGCCATGATATCCACGGGTACAGGAAACCTGCTATTCTCCTTCCTGAGATCCAATACCTCAAACAGCGTGGCCAACGGTATCTTCCAAATTCAGACAAGTTATATCTAGATACTGGAGACCAAGAAGTGAAGGCTCACCTGGAGGTCTCACCTTTAGTGTTTGAAATCCTATGTAGGTCAGGGCACCTACTCCAAACTTAAAGTATATTAGATCATAAGAAACCCTACAGAATTTAAAGGATGGAATCCTCTGTTCCCTGCTGTAAGAATTGAATTGTATACAGGCTAGAGACGGCATTAAAAGATAGATGAGGCTCGGTCGTGTCCTCACTCTCTGGGATCCAGTAACTGTTGCATATCCATGGCAAACCAATTTCAAAAGACCTGGGCAGATTGTTCTTTCCCCTGGGGTCTTCCAAATAGTGTGGAACACATTGTCTCACTCTCCATTCAGAGGGATAAGACATCCTCAATATGGCCAGTAACACTGAAGAACTATTTTGTATGGATAACAGGTCTAGAAGGATCTTGGATATCCAAGTTTCAAGCCGTAAACTACCTTGTTGCTGAAATTATCAGGCAAAATGGCACTAGTGTCTTCCTCAGCACTATACAGAGGTCTGCTTCTTTGCATCTGGGTTAGAACATCATCCTTCTGGCATATTCAAACTAAAGTGTTTGAAGTACCACAAGCATTGGAAATGGATTCAAGGTTGAAGAGAGACATAGAAGTGGCCCTTCTTCAAAGAGCAAACAATAGGCTCTTCAGGCCTAGCGGCATCAGAAGAGGACAATCGCTGTGGTGCAGATCAAGTTAGTCAAGGGGCTTAGATAGCTAGGACAAATCCATTGAGGACAGAGACCGCTTTCCCAGATGGATTGCGCATCTATAGACGGTACTCAAAAGAGTCCCTACAGAACTAATATGTAAACTGCGACCTGGTCTACATTCAACACATTGGGGGACCATTTTAAAGTGGACCCAGCGGCCTTGGCTACAATAAACTTTAGTCGTTTGAGGATAAATCTAACCCTCGACCTAAACACTTCAGCATTACCCACCCTTGTCATACCTGGTGATTGGTACATCCCATACGTATATGCTGTCATGCTTGTGTCAGGAAAAAGGAAAATATTATACTTACCCGACGGTAATTTTCCTTTCCTGATGCAAAGCATGACAGCATATAGGTCCCTCCCTAAAGGGCTTTGCAGTATTAATAAGTTACGAGAATGTTGCCTGCAGGGAGGAGACTTCTTATATAGTATAACCAGTCCTGGAATAGGGCAGACCCAATCAATTGGTTGTGACGGAAATTGAAAAAAAAAAAAAAAAAACAATCATACAGCGCCGATCAATGGTATTTTTATTTTTTTTATGCCCTTGTGAATCACTTATGATCAGGTGTGGAAAATCGCCATCAACTATCGTGTGATCAATTTTTTTTTTCTTTCTGCCACAACCGATCAACTTGAGGCATTCAAAACTGTGTCACCCTCTGTTGCTTAACCATTTTTGGGGTCTCAAGCACCCCTATGCACAGCCACTCCCAGTGGGCGGGGTCTCTAGCACTCCTATGCACAGCCACTCCCAGTGGGTGGGGTCTCTAGCACTCCCATGCACAGCCACTCCCAGTGGGCGGGGTCTCTAGCACTCCTATGCACAGCTACTCCCAGTGGGCGGGGTCTCTAGCACTCCTATGCACAGCCACTTCCAGTGGGCGGGGTCTCTAGCACTCCTATGCACAGCCACTTCCAGTGGGCGGGGTCTCTAGCACTCCTATGCACAGCCACTCCCAGTGGGCGGGGTCTCTAGCACTCCTATGCACAGCCACTCCCAATGGGCGGGGTCTCTAGCACTCCTATGCACAGCCACTCCCAGTGGGCGGGGTCTCTAGCACTCCTATGCACAGCCACTCCCAGTGGGTGGGGTCTCTAGCACTCCTATGCACAGCCACTCCCAGTGGGTGGGGTCTCTAGCACTCCTATGCACAGCCACTCCTAGTGGGCAGGGTCTTTCGCACTCCTATGTACAGCCAATCCATGTGCGCAGGGTCTCTAGCACCCCTATGCACAGACACTCCTAGTTGGCAGGTGTCTAGCACTCCTATGCACAGACACTCCTACTGGGCGGGATCTCTAGCACTCCTATGCAGACACTCCTAGTGGGCGGGGTCTCTAGCACTCCTTTGCACACACCCCTAGTGGGCGGGGTCTCTAGCACTCCTATGCACAGACACTCCCAGTGGGCAGGATCTCTAGCACTCCTATGTACAGCCAATCCATGTGCGCGGGGTCTCTAGCACCCCTATGCACAGACACTGGTAGTGGGCGGGGTCTCTAGCACTCCTATGCACAGACATTCCTAGTCAGCGGGGTCTCTAGCACTTCTATGTACAGCCAATCCCTGTGCACGGGGTCTCTAGCACTCCTATTCACAGACACTCCTTGTGGGCGGGGTCTCTAGTCCTCCTAGGTCTCTAGCAGTCCTATGCACAGACACTCTTAGTGGGCGGGGTCTCTAATACTCCTATGCACAGACACTCCTAGTGGGCGGGGTCTCTAGCACTCCTATGCACAGACACTCCCGGTGGGCAGGATCTCTAGCACTCCTATGTACAGCCAATCCATGTGAGTGAGGTCTCTAGTACTCCTCCTTGCGGGCGGGGTCTCGTAACCCTATGCACGGACACTCCTAGTGGGCGGGGTCTCTAGCATTCCCATGTACAGCCAATCCAAGTGCGCAGGTTCTCTAGCACCCCTATGCACAGATACTACTAGTGGGCAGGGTCTCTAGCACTCCTATGCACACACTCCTAGTGGGCGGGGGTCTCTAGCACTCCTTTGCACAGACACTCCCAGTGGGCAGGATCTCTAGCACTCCTTTGTACAGCCAATCCATGTGCACGGGGTCTCTAGCACCCCTATGCACAGATACTCCTAGTGGGCGGGGTCTCTAGCACTCCTAGTGGGCGGGATCTCTAGCAATCCTATGCACAGACACTTTTGGTGGGCGGGGTCTCTAGTCCTCCTAGGTCTCTAGCACTCCTATGCACAGACACTTCTAGTGGGCGGGATCTCTAGTACTCCTATGCACAGACACTCCTAGAGGGCGGAGTCTCTAAGGCGCCTTTCACACGGACGGCTATTCTGCCGCAGTTAAAAGCATGTTTTTTTTCTGTGAAATTCAAGACTCCAGGCACTGCGATCAGCTGCATTTGTACAATGCGATTACCTGCGTTTTCACGCACTTGCGTTTAGCTGCGGTAGTCAATGTTTTTGTTTGGTCTTGAATCTACCCATGATGCATTTCGATCCTCTGCAGTTCAAATCATCTATTTCCACATCTATCCGCAGTTGACACAAAAGACTGCGATTACCTGCGGTTATGTGCAGATAGCTGCGCTAAATCGCTCCTGGACGCATTATTACACACTATTTTATCTATCCGCACGGAACCGCATGTAGCGAAATCTCAGCTAAACGCAGTGTGTGAATGGGCCCATATGAAAGCATTGTGCGCTTTTAGCTGCGGTAGAAAACTAGAAAATCCGAAGCTAAAAGCACCATTCTATCCCTTTGTGTGAAAGGGGCCTAACACTCCTATGTACAGCAAATCCATGTGGGTGGGGTCTTTAGTACTCCTCCTTGCAGGCGGGGTCTCTAGTATCCCTATGCACAGACACTTCTAGTAGGCGGGGTCTCTAGCACTCCAATGCACAGACACTCCCAGTGGGCAGGATCTATAGCACTCCTATGTACAGCCAATCCTTGTGGGTGGTGTCTCTAGCACCCCTATGCACAATTAGTGGGCAGGGTCTCTAGCACTCCTATGTACAGAAACTCCCAGTAGGCGGGACTCTAGCACTCCTATGTACACACACTCCCAGTGGGCGGGACTCTAGCAGTCCTATGTACACACACTCCCACTGGTGGGCGGGACTCTAGCACGCCTATGTAGACACTTCCAGTGGGCGGGACTCTAGCACTCCTATGTACAGACACTCCCAGTGGGCGGGACTCTAGCACTCCTATGTACACACACTCCCAGTGGGCGGGACTCTAGCACTCTTATGTACACACACTCCCAGTGGGCGGGACTCTAGCACTCTTATGTACAGACACTCCCAGTGGGCGGGACTCTAGCACTCCTATGTACACACACTCCCAGTGGGCGGGACTCTAGCGCTGCCATGTAATGACACTCACCAATGTGAAATGGACGATAGCATCATAGAAGAGCCACACCAGAACCCATCTGTCCGTCGCAGAGCTCCTCCCCCCCAGCCGCTGTGCCAGGACATAGCCCAGGGCCAGCTGTGCCGCACAGGCCGCCAGGGAGTACACGGTCACCGAGCTCAGCAGTGCCGGAGCCGCTCCGTCCGCCATTATCGCTACACCGGGATCCCCTACACTGCAAGTAGTGGCTGGAATACAGAGGAGGCGGGGCGCTGTACGTTCATATCTCAGCCAATAAAAAGCGACTGCACACAGGATCTCCTCATGTATAGCCCGCCCACTCTTCACAAACGCGGCTCCTGGCCACGCCCACCCGCCAGCCTTTTGCAGAGATAGTGAAAGATCTTCTTATTATTGTGCGGGAAATATCATTCTACCCGGGACAAGAGGCAGGAAAAATTATAAACCCCCCAAACATTCTAGAGCTTGTGAAAGCAGACACCCCAGAGAATAAAGTGGTGGCAGTTCCAAATTTTTCATTAAAAAAAGGTTAATTAAATCCACAAGTGCTTTTTTTTTACCACTTCTATTCCTTTTATATTGGCTTTTAAAATTTACAAATGCAGCAATTAAGAATTTGAATGAAAGATTTAGCGCTGGGAAACACTTTTTGATAGATAAAAAGTGCATTTTATATACAACTATATAGATCAGATCAAAATGAGGGACAAATGAGGAAAGAGGGACAGAGGGACATTGCTTCAAATCAGGGACAGTTGGGAGCTATGAAGTAGGTGCTACACCTAGTACTACCTGTACACCTACTACTACCTATACACCTACCGCTGTACACCTACTACTACCTATACACCTACCTGTACACCTACTACTACCTATACACCTACTACTACCTATACACCTAGTACTACCTGTACACCTACTACTACCACCTATACACCTACCGCTATACACCTAGTACTACCTGTACACCTACCTACCTATACACCTACCACTATACACCTAGTACTACGTATACACCTACCACTATACACCTAGTACTACCTATACACCTACCACTATACACCTAGTACTACCTGTACACCTACCTACCTATAAACCTACCACTATACACCTAGTACTATGTATACACCTACCCCTATACACCTAGTACTACCTATACACCTAGTACTACCTATACACCTACCACTATACACCTAGTACTACCTATACACCTACCACTATACACCTAGTACTACCTATACACCTACCACTATACACCTAGTACTACCTATACACCTACCACTATACACCTAGTACTACCTATACACCTACCGCTGTACACCTAGTACTACCTATACACCTACCACTATACACCTAGTACTACCTATACACCTACCACTGTACACCTAGTACTACCTATACACCTACCGCTGTACACCTATTACTACCTATACACCTACCACTGTACACCTAGTACTACCTATACACCTACCACTATACACCTAGTACTACCTATACACCTACCACTGTACACCTAGTACTACCTATACACCTACCACTGTACACCTAGTACTACCTATACATCTACCACTATACACCTAGTACTACCTATACACCTACCGCTATACACCTGTTCACCTAGTACTACCTATACACCTACCGCTGTACACCTAGTACTACCTATACACCTACCACTATACACCTATATAGAGCAGGTCAAAATGAGGGACAAATGAGGAAAGAGGGACAGAGGGACATTGCTCCAAATCAGGGACAGTTGGGAGCTATGAAGTAGGTGCTACACCTAGTACTACCTATACACCTACTACTACCTATACACCTACCTGTACACCTACTACTACCTGTACACCTACTACTACCTATACACCTACCGCTATACACCTACTACTACCTGTACACCTACCTACCTATACACCTACCTGTACACCTACTACTACCTATACACCTACCGCTATACACCTAGTACTACCTGTACACCTACTACTACCTATACACCTACCGCTATACACCTAATATCATTCTACCTGGGACAAGAGGCAGGAAAAATTATAAACCCCCCAAACATTCTAGAGCTTGTGAAAGCAGACACCCCAGAGAATAAAGTGGTGGCAGTTCCAAATTTTTCATTAAAAAAAGGTTAATTAAATCCACAAGTGCTTTTTTTTTACCACTTCTATTCCTTTTATATTGGCTTTTAAAATTTACAAATGCAGCAATTAAGAATTTGAATGAAAGATTTAGCGCTGGGAAACACTTTTTGATAGATAAAAAGTGCATTTTATATACAACTATATAGATCAGATCAAAATGAGGGACAAATGAGGAAAGAGGGACAGAGGGACATTGCTTCAAATCAGGGACAGTTGGGAGCTATGAAGTAGGTGCTACACCTAGTACTACCTGTACACCTACTACTACCTATACACCTACCGCTGTACACCTACTACTACCTATACACCTACCTGTACACCTACTACTACCTATACACCTACTACTACCTATACACCTAGTACTACCTGTACACCTACTACTACCACCTATACACCTACCGCTATACACCTAGTACTACCTGTACACCTACCTACCTATACACCTACCACTATACACCTAGTACTACGTATACACCTACCACTATACACCTAGTACTACCTATACACCTACCACTATACACCTATATAGAGCAGGTCAAAATGAGGGACAAATGAGGAAAGAGGGACAGAGGGACATTGCTCCAAATCAGGGACAGTTGGGAGCTATGAAGTAGGTGCTACACCTAGTACTACCTATACACCTACCGCTGTACACCTACTACTACCTATACACCTACCTGTACACCTACTACTACCTGTACACCTAGTACTACCTATACACCTACCTGTACACCTACTACTACCTGTACACCTACTACTACCTATACACCTACCGCTATACACCTACTACTACTTGTTTGATGATCTGAGTCATTTAAGTGTGACAAATATGCAAAAAAAAGAAAAAATCAGAAAGGGGGCAAATACTTTTTCAAACTGTATATATGGACTATTATTTGATTTATTGATTGTTATTGTATTTTTGGACATATTGTTTCCATATCACTGCCTAGAACCCTGCATGTGGGACATTCAAGGTCCATATCACTGTTATTTTGCATTGTCTTTGTTTGCACTTCATGTATTGATTACAGTGAAAGATTTATTTTTAAAGGGACAGCGCGCAATTTTTTTTTTGTCCAGTGTCGGGAATATATAGGCTGCAACAGTCCCATTAGGTGTATTCATTTAAATCTTTATATTATTGCGACCTATGTAGGCATTCACATCTGCGTGTGAGCACGAGTGGATGGGGTGCTTTTTAAAAAAAAAAACACACAAAAAAAAAAAAAAAAAGCATTTATTTTATTTTTACACTTTCTGTTAGTTTTTAGAAAAAAAAAATATATATCAATTGTATTCCTATTACAAGGAATGAAAAATCCCTTGTAATAGGAATAAGACATGACAGGTCCTCTTTATGGAGAGACCCCACATCTCTCCTGTATGCTGGAAAGCATGAGATAAAAAAAAAAAAAAAGATCTCAGGCTTTCCAGAAAAAAAACCTGGCAGTGTTTACATCTACCAGAGCCAGGAACTAATCGCACGGCAGAGCCCTGGAGAGGCAGCGGGAGGGTGGGTGTCCTCTCTTGCTGCCTGTAAAAGCAATCCAGCAGCTAATCAACCACTGGGGTGGCTTTTACAACACAGGGAATGGCTGCCTGAAAAAAAAAAAAAAAAACATATCAAGATGATGCCTGTAGCTGCAGGCTTCATCAAGATACACTATATTGTCAAAAGTATTGAGACACCTGCCTTTACACGCACATTAACTTTAATGGCAACCCAGTCTTAGTCCGTAGGGTTCAATATTGAGTTGGCCCACCCTTTACAGCTATAACAGCTTCAACTCTTCTGGGAAGGCTCAAATGAACATACGTGTGTCAACGGCACAAAATATTAAATAGGAAATACTTATATAGTGTTTAAACCTGTAAACCTTAAATACCTGAAAAATCAATTATTGCTATCAAAAAATATAAATAAAAAATCGGTTGCTCCAATCAAAAATTTCACCAATGAGTGAAAAACTAAAACTAAAAATTAGTTGTGGGTGTGAGCGAGGTTTGAAGCGCAGGCCGGGTGAAAACGAGGCTTGCACCGCACGCCGGCATAGGAACTATACGACGCCATCTTTACACCCATTACAAACCGCTGGAACAGCTTGGTGCCGGCTTACGAGCACCACAAAATATGAGTGTATAGTCCTTTTAGCTTAATTTTAAATAAACAGCTATTACATATTGCGCAATGATCGCTGTCTATTTTTCTATGAGGATGGATATGGTTCACATATAGCACATTGGGGTCAGCAAGCAATACGTTGCAGGTGGAGTGGTTATCCCTTCTAAATGAACCAAAGGCGCATTTTTACCGGCATCTGGTGAGTGGCTAATCCATGTGGTGGTGGTATTGTCACTAAAGTGGTGGAAGTGTCACAAAGAATCACGGATGATTAACGTCATAAAATAATATATCTATAAAGGACAGTCACAAAGGAGATCTCTGTATCGATTGGCACATTGCACATTGCGCCAGAATTTGGATATTATAGTTTTGATATTTTGGATGTAAATGTTTAATATCAATTTTATACTGATTTCATGTTGAAATATACTTACATTCAGTTGTTTGAATAACAAGGATGTAAGAAAATTGTGTACCATTGTATGAGACATATGGTTTAAGCATATATTTTTTGTAATGTTTTTTGCACAGGTATGACTCTTAAGAGAATGGTGTATTTAAATTAGAGTAGCACAGTCAACACAAATTTAATTTTTACTTCTGGGAAGGCTGTCCACAAGGTTTAGGAGTGTGTCTATGGGAATGTTTGACCATTCTTCCAGAAGCACATTTGTGAGGTCAGGCACTGATGTGGACGAGAAGGCCTCATTCTCTTCATTCAAAGTCCAGGACATCATATGACCCAGGGAAAGTGGTTAAAAAGAAATATTAAAAAAACAATTAAAACGCTTTGGACGAGATGTTGTTGCCATGCCTCTCTATCTCAACCAATCAGAGAACACTTTGCATTTATTGAAAAAAATGCAAGGTCTTCTCCGATTGGATGAATGCAAATGGCTCCCATACCAAGCGAGAAACCCCCTGTGGTTACTATGCAGCAAGGAAGACAGCAGTGATCACTGTAGTAGCATAGTATGACATTAGCATGCTTACATTGGTCCAAGAGATGAGTCAATGAGGTGATATGCACCTCACTGGATTTAAAGTGTTACCCCAACACTTATATTCCTGATATGTGCCTGATGTACCATGTACTTGTATGAGAAAGTATCCTGTTCTCTTTGTATTGCTGCTTTTATGTTAAATCCCTGGTGTTCCTTCTAGTCCCATGCTTTCCTATTAAAAACTAACCACACTAAGCAGGAGAGCACACCGTGGTCAGTTCTCTAGCTATCATAGGTGTGCGCAGCCTATTGTATTAGGGTGTGCACCCCAAAGCTCTAACACACTTGCGTGTGTGTGTGTATAAATATGTAGGGCAGTAGTGCAATGGACAGCATGGGTAGAGCAGTGGACTATGTCAGTAGTTTATTTTTTTATTACATTTTTTACAATTGTATTATTTTTTATAATATTTTTATACAATCATTTTTATTGGTTTTTACAATCTTTTTAGGAGCCCCATTGGGGGGTTTGGTGAAATATCAGGGGTCTAAACAGGCCCCTGATGTTTCACTTTTGAGACAAAGAAAGGGACTGGTGACAGAGATTCCCCAGTCCATTTCTCTGCAGCCAAGCAGCAGGGGGAATCTGCCCAGCCCAGGGTGATTAGGGTGTGCCCAGCCACACCTGGCACACCCTGTGCGCACGCGTATGCTAGCTATGCTGGGAATTCAGTGTGCTCTCTTCCAATGGACAGACTTGTCCTAAGACACCCCCACTGCACAGCCATTCACTGGGAAGCTCAGTGTACTGCTGCTCCACCTCCCCCCAGCTTTTATGTAGCTGAGAACAGAGGGAATGTGATCATTTGGAAAAAAAGGGGAAAAAAGGTATTTATAATGTTTTGCCTGTCATGTCTATTTTAAACTGAATGGGTTGTTTTACAAGGTGATCGTTCAAAATTACTTAAACCAGCACATTTTAGAACATGGCTGATTCCTGGAGTTCAGCTTTAAGCCCTGCTTCACACTGATGGCGTGAAAAATGACAAGCAAAAAAATGTCCATGTACACCCAGCCTTAAAGTGTAACCAAAGGCAAAACTTTTTTTTTTTCCATTTTGAATAGAGCAAGGCCACGTTCACACCTAAGCGATTTTCTGCTTGCAGCTCTAAAATGCACAACAAACCAAATCCCATTCATTTCAATGGCCCCTGTTCACATCTGAGTGTTTTGTCGCCCGAAGCTCAAAAAAGTACATGAGCTTCTTGGCAGATTACAAGCGTTTTTGGCACCCTAGACTTCAATAGAAACGCCTGACTTGAGCGATTTCTGCTCAAATAGCAGCTCTCTACCACAAAATTTCCTCTCCTCTCCCCCCTCTCTTCTTTCTATTGGCTAAACAAAAAAGCCAGAAGCTGTAAAACGCTTGTAATACGGTTCTAAAATGCTAAAAAAAAAAAACGCTCAGAAAACACCAATTAATCGATACGCTCAGGTGTGAATGGAGCCTTCGGGAGGCTTAGAAAACCCATCAGTTTTTTGCCATCTGTGTCCGATTGGGGAGATTTTCATTCACTTCCTGTCTCATAGCCAAAACAGGAAGTGAGAGTAAACCCCTCCAAAAGTGAGTGAATCCTGGTATGTCACCAGAACTAATGTCCCCATTGGAAGCTTTTCCCTCTATTAAGGCTTCCAATGGGGTCATTGATGTCAACCCAAAATTTTGTATTTTCTTGAATTTTTACTTTTGATAATAATGGTAAACAGGACAAACAGAGAGGATGAATCTCCCTAATGGGGGAGGGGGGTGACACAGACAGCAATAAAATATATCAGGCGTTCTAATCTCTCTCCACTATATCCATTTAGTTACACTTTCCATACACTGTACAAATCAAAACAAAAGTTTTGACTTTAGATTCATTTTAGCTGTTTTGCAAGGTGATAACTATGGTAGTAATTCTGAGTATATTCTGGAAAGTAAAAGAAATTGCCCTGCACTCTGCCCTTCATTGTGTCACTCCTAGACAACCTTGACATAAGTCACAAGGCAAAAAAGCTCAGCAAAGATAACACAATAGATTTGTGCCCTGTGGGTTAGAGGTTATTGGAGGTGCATTGGGAATAGCAGAATCCATGTATCTGTTTATGGCCTACTGCTGTGAAAAAAAGAACACTAAAATGCAAGACTTAAAATAGAAATCAAGAAATAAAAGAAATGTTCATCACAGAACCATGCCTTTTTTTTTTTTTTTTTTAAATGTAGTGCCATCGGAGGGCCCGGAGGTTTCGGGCAACCCATATTGTGTTTCATCATTGTCCCTTGAGCACAGAGATTTCTCCAGATTCTCTGAATCCTTTGATATTATGCAGTGGCGTAACTAGAACCAAGAAACCAGAAAGGGCCCCTTCCCTCGGAGCCCGGTAGCGGAACGCCAGGGCGCAGTCGCAGGTGCGATGTTTGTGTGGTAGTTCTGCCACAGGTGTCAGTAGTTTTTTATTTTTATTTTATTTTTCTACCAATTTTGTTTTATTCTTCTTTTTTTATATTTTTTACTTTTTTTTTTTTTTTTTTTTTAGTAGCCCTGTTGGGGGCTTTGGTGAAATATCAGGGGTATAAAAAGACCTCTGATGTTTCACCTTTGAGACAGAGAAAGGAGATTGAGGACACAGCCTCAGCTGCACAGAATGAATGTACAGGAATAGCTTTGTACAGAGCTTCCCGTTTATTCACAAATAGAAGCATAAAAACACAGTTTACTATGTTTCAGTTATGAATAGACAGCCACGGATCACTGACGCTTCAGAAAAGGCTTCATCCTGACAGATCCCTTGCAGCAGCCGGCGTCAGAGGGGAGGGGAGAACCCTGCAGAGCTGTGGGGATGAGGGGCAGGAAAAAGCACTGGGGGGCTGGAGAGCACGCGGGGGGGCAGCAGAAAGAAGCTGGATAGGAGGAGCGGCAGGGGGTGGCTGCATATAAAGGAACCATAAAAGTATAAATATAGCGCTCGCAAACACAACTGAAAATATCTTGACCAAAAAAGAAACAAAGTCCAAATAAAGTGACAAAAGGTGCTCCAATCCAAAGTGAAGGAAATATAAGGTGCTTCAGAAAAATTCAGGTGTGCAACACCCCCTTATGTATCCCCACTCACCAGATCAGAACGACCCCCAGATTTTCAGTCTGGTAGGTCATTTAAAGCTTGGTAAAGAAATCCTGGGATGGCGGATATGGTGATAAGTCTTCAGGTCCAGAATTCCTTTATGGAGTTTCTCAGCCAGAAACAACAGGTACCCAGAAGTAAAAACAGAAGAGAACTGATAGGGCCCTTTCACACTGGGGCGGGGGGCGGCGTCGGCGGTAAAGCGCCACTATTGTAAGCAGCCCTTTACCCTCGGTATTCGGCCGCTAGCGGGGGGGTTTTACCCCCCGCTAGCGGCCGAGAAAGGGTTAAAAACCGCGGTATAGCCGCGCTGTCCCATTGATTTCAATGGGCAGGAGCGGTATACAGTCCTTCCAGCGCACCGCTCCAGTGTGAAAACCCTCGGGGCTTTCACACTGGAGACAAAGCAGCGGCACTTTCAGGTCGGTTTGCAGGCGCAATAGCGCCTGCAAACCGCCCCAGTGTGAAAGGGCCCTTAGTGAAGTACCATTAAAAAAAGGTTTTATTGCAAAAGGGAGTGGGTACTAGCAACACGTAGGATAAAACAAGCCTCAAACATGGAGATGTGGGTGTAAAATCGCCATTCCTGGCGTGCGTGCGTGACGGGACCGGAAGTGACGTCAGTGATACCGGTAATAGCGTCAACGTTTCACCCTCCCACAGGGCGTCATCAAGGACCTTGACCCCATGCTGCTATTTTATAAATTACAGCAATAGGAAAAACACGTACAATGGCAAGAAAACTTCACCTCCCGTCTTCTCACAGTGCAGCTCAGAGAAACTACAGTTCCCATCATGCCATTGCGATTTTAGTGAATGAGCAGGATTGTGGGCGGGTACATTGAGCATGTAAATATTGCAGTGAATGAGTGTGTGTTCTCTCCTACACCGTTGTCATTATATGGCAATGATATCAACTTATTTTTAAAGCTATAACCCACAGTTACCAAACATAAGGCCCGTGGGCTGGATCCGGCCCTCCAGGCCATTTATTCATCTGGCCCTCGCACCTCTCTTGCAGCTGTGGCAACCTCCTTGTTCCTGCCCCCGCCTTGTCTCAGTAGTCGCGAGCAGAGAGGAGGACAGAACTCCTCTGCCAGATCCTGCGCTTCTCTGTGCAGCTGCAGAGAGGCTCATGTCTGCCCCCACCCGTCTCAGCACTTGGCAGCAGAGAGGAGGACAGAACTCCTTCTACTGATCTAGCCGCAGCACCCCCTGGTCTCCGCCCCTCCTGGTCTCGCCATTCAGCTGGCTCTAACTCTCCTCTGGTCCTCCTCCAGACCCTGCACTTTCTGCTACCACGCTTCACCCCCAGCTTCTTCTCGGCAGCAGCACAAGGTAAGGGGATGAGGGGATGAACTGTGATGTAAGGAAGGGTGGGGGACTCTGGTCTTCTGATCGTGGGGGGGCTCTTAACATCTGGTGTGAGGGGGGGGTATGGTGCTCTGGACATCCAGAGAACAACCATAATGCCGATGTGGCCCGGAATGAAGTTGAGTTTGACACCTCTGCTATAAACCAATACATTTTTGGTTTTTTTTACTTTTAAAAGTGCTCTTCTTCAGTCCAATATCACATGTGACTGTTCGGTGGGGCACTTACACTGTGCCTAAAGCTCATTTACAATCACAGGCATGGATGGTCATGACAAACCAGGAGTCTCCCGGCCTGTCAGTCACAGCAAGGTCATGGGAGACGGGACAGACCCGGAGAGCCATTCTGTCGCAGTATATCTGCGTGAGCCGGTCGGGAACCGGTTATCCTTCGTTGAGGAAGTGAGTTGCCATCTAGATAAAGGAAGGCCTGTAGACATGGTGTATCTGGATTTTACAAAGGCATTCGACACAGAACCCCATAAACTATTACTGTACAAACTAAGGTCTGTCAGCATGGACCAAAGGGTGGTCCAGAGGGTGGTGATAAATGGGGAGTACTCGGAATGGTCAGGGGTGGGTAGTGGGTTCCCCAGGGTTCTGTGCTGGGACCAATCCTATTTAATATATTCATAAATGACCCGGAGGATGGAATAAACAGATCAATCTCTGTATTTGCAGACAATACTAAGCTAAGCAGGGCAATAACTTCTCCGCAGGATGTGGAAACCTTGCAAGAAGATCTGAACAAATTAATGGGGTGGGCAACTACATGGCAAATGAGGTTTAATTTTGAGAAATGTAAAATAATGCATTTGGGTGCCAAAAATATGAATGCAATCTATAGACTGGGGGGAGAACCTCTGGGGAAATCTAGGATGGAAAAGGACCTGGGGGTCCTAGTAGAAGACAAGGGCAATGGCATGCAATTCCAAGGTGCTGCAAGCAAACAGAATATTGGCATGCATCAAAAAGGGCATTAACTCTAGAGATAAAACGATAATTCTCCCGCTCTACAAGACTCTGGTCCGGTCGCACCTGGAGTATGCTGTCCAGTTCTGGGCACCAGTCCTCAGGAAGGATGTCCTGGAACTGGAGAGGGTCCAGGCAAGGGCAACAAAACTGATAAAGGGTCTGGAGGATCTTAGTTATGAGGAAAGGTTGCAAGCACTGAACTTATTCTCTCTGGAGAAGAGACGCTTGAGAGGGGATATGAGATAAAACTTAATAAGACACGCGGCCATTCACAAACATTAGAAGAAAGCGGTTTAACCTTAAACTGCATAGAGGGTTTTTTTACAGTAAGAGCGGTAAGGATGTGGAATTCTCTTCAACAGGTGGTGGTTTCAGCAGGGAGCATCGATTATTAGATAAGCACCTGCATGACCACAACATACAGGGATATACAATGTAATACTGACATAAAATCACATACATAGGTTGGACTTGTGTCTTTTTTTTTTAACCTCGCCTACTATGTAACTATGTAAGCAGCCTTATATAGTGTGGGGCATGGACTTGGTCCCCCTGAGTCATGATTGGCCAAAGGCACCCTGCCTTTGGCCAATTATGGCTCTCGCAGCAAAGCACACTGTGATTGGCCAAAGCATGCAGGTCAGGTGCATGCTTTGGCCAATCATCAGACATCAATGCACTGCGATCTTGCAGTGTATTATGGGGCATTCCACGGCGCTCGAATTTGCCGCGAATGCCCCATAATATTCGCTGTTCGGCGAACACCCAATGTTTCGAATCAAACTTACGGTCGACTCGAACATCGAGTTCATCCTTACCAAGCAGCTGCAAGCAAAGCCAACAGAATATTGTCTTGATTCACTCCAGAAATAAAACGATAATTCTCCCAATCTACAAGACTCTGGTTCGGCCACACCTGGAGTATGCTGTCCAGTTCTGGGCACCAGTCCTCAGGAGGGATGTGCTGGAACTGGAGAGGGTCCGGAGAAAGGCAACATAACCAATAAAGGGACTGTAGGATCTTAGCTATGAGGAAAGACTGCAAGCACTGAACTTATTCTCTCTGGAGAAGAGTCGCTTGAGAGGGGATATGATTTCAATGTACAAATACCATACTGGTGACCCCACAATAGAGATAAAACTTTTCTGTGCAAGGGAATTTAAAAAGACACGCGGCCATTCACTACAATGAGAAGAGAAGCGGTTTAACCTTAAACTGCATAGAGGGTTCTTTACTGTAAGAGCGGTAAGGATGTGCAATTCTCTTTGACAAGCAGTGGTTTCAGCAGGAAGCATTGATAGTTTTTTAAATTATTAGATAGGCACCTAAACGACCACAACATACAGGGGTATACAATGTAATATTAACATAAAAGCACACACACACTGGTTGGACTTGTCTTTTTTCAACCTTACCAACTATGTACAGGTGATACTCGAAAAATTAGAATATTGTGCAAAAGTTCATTTATTTCACTAACGCAACTTAAAAGGTGAAACTAATATGAGATAGACACATTACATGCAAAGCAAGATAGTTCAAGCCGTGATTTGTCATAATTGTGATGATTACGGCTTACAGCTCATGAAAACCTCAAATCCACAATCTCAGAAAATTTGAATATTGTGAAAAGGTGCCATATTCTAGGCTCAAAGTGTCCCACTCTAATCAGCTAATTAAGCCATAACACCTGCAAAGGGTTCCTGAGCCTTTAAATGGTCTCTCAGTCTGGTTCAGTAGGAATTACAATCATGGGTAAGACTGCTGACCTGACAGTTGTGCAGAAAACCACCATTGACATCCTCTATAAGGAAGGAAAGCCAAAAGGTAATTGCAAAAGAAGTTTGATGTTCCCAAAGTGCTGTGTCAAAGCACATTAATAGAAAGATATGTGGAAGGGAAAAGTGTGGAAGAAAAAGGTGCACAAGTGGCAGGGATGACCGCAGCCTGGAGAGGATTGTCAGGAAAAGGCCATTCAAAAGTGTTGGGGACTTTCACAAGGAGTGGACTGAGGCTGGAGTCAGTGCATCAAGAGCCACCACACACAGACTGATCCTGGACATGGGCTTCAAATGTCGTATTCATCTTGTCAAGCTACTCCTGAACAACAAACAACATCAGAAGCGTCTTACCTGGGCTAAAGAAAAACAGGCCTGCTCTGTTGCTCAGTGGTACAAAGTCCTCTTTTCTGATGAAAACAAATCTTGCATCTCATTTGGAAACCAAGGACCCAGAGTATGGAGGAAGAATGGAGAGGCACACACTGCAAGATGCTTGAAGTCCAGTGTGAAGTTTTCACAGTCTGTGTTGATTTGGGGAGCCATGTCATCTGCTGGTGTTGGTCCACTGTGCTTCATTAAGTCCAGGGTCAACATAGCCATCTACCAGGAGATTTTGGAACACTTCATGCTTCCTTCGAGACGAGCTCTATGGGGATGCTGACTTCATTTTCCAGCAGGATTTGGCACCTGCCCACACTGCCAAAAGCACCAAAACCTGGTTCAATGACCATGGGATTACTGTGCTTGATTGGCCAGAAAACTTGCCTGACCTGAACCTCATAGAGAAGCTATGGGGCATTGCCAAGAGAAAGATGAGAGACATGAGAACGAATAATGCAGAAGAGCTGAAGGCCGCTATTGAAGCATCCTGGTCTTCCATAACACCTCAGCAGTGCCACAGGCTGATAGCTTCCAGTTAGTAATTGCTGCAAAAGGGACCCAAACCAAGTACTGAGTACATATGCATGCTTTTACTTTTCAGAGGTCCGATATTGTTCTATATACAATCCTTGTTTTATTGATTGCATCTAATATTCTAATTTTCTGAGATTGTGGATTTGGGGTTTTCATGAGCTGTAAGCCATAATCATCACAATTATGACAAATCACGGCTTGAACTATCTTGCTTTGCATGTAATGAGTCTCATATATTAGTTTCACCTTTTAAGTTGCATTAGTGAAATAAATGAACTTTTGCACGATATTCTAATTTTTTGAGTATCACCTGTATGAGTCGGGACAGATCAGGAGTCTCCTGGCCTGTCAGTAACAGCGAGGTCATGGGAAATAGACATGTGCATTCGTTTTCGTCCGAATGCATTTTCGTCCGAATTTCAGGTATTTTCGTTATCGTTTCAACAAACGATAATGAAAGTGCAGAATCCGAAAAACGAAAGATCCGACATTATTTTCGTTTCCGTTGCTACAACAGTTCGATATTGATAGGAGATTCAACATGATGATGACAATAACAATCTGTGTCCATCAAACCTGTGCTCGAATGTGCCTAACCTTAACTCTATTAGTCCAAGATTATTCTACATAGAGAGAAAAGATTCGACGTAGAGAGAAAAGATTTGACGTAGGGGAGAAAAGATTTGACGTAGGGGAGAAAAGATTCGACGTAGGGGAGAAAAGATTCGACGTAGGGGAGAAAAGATTCGACATAGGGGAGAAAAGATAAATAAAAATAATGATGATGATGAATGTTATTGGCTGATTGTAACCAAAGAGGAGGAGCAGTAAAATAGCTAGAACTAAGTACACACGTACTTTGGCTCATGGTGTCTGTTGAAAGTTCTAAGAAGATTCGACGGAGCAGGTAAACTATACGGCGTCATACAGTTTAGCTGCTCCATCGAATCTTCTTTGAACATTCGACAGACACCATAAGCCTTCAATGACAGATTCGACCTTAATTTGGATTTTCGGACGAATGCAATTTTTAACGAAAAACGAAATAAATAAAAACGAATTTCGGGAGTAACTACCGTATTTATCGGCGTACAACACACACCCCAAGTTTAGGAGGGAATTTTAAGGAAAAAAACTTTTGGGAGGGAAGTTTAAGGAAAAAAAACTTACATTTAAATACCCATCAATGCAGCCTCATCAGTGTTCATCTGCAGCCTTGTCAGTGTCATTGCAGCCTTTTCAGTGTCAGTGCAGCCTTGCCCCAGTGTCCATTGCAACCTTGTCAGTGCAGCTTTGCCCCAGTGCAGAATTGTCAGTGCAGCTTTGCCCCAGTGCAGAATTGTCAGTGCAGCTTTGCCCCAGTGCAGAATTGTCAGTGCAGCCTTGCCCCAGTGGTCAGTGCAGCCTTGCCCCCAGTGTCCATTACAGGCTTGGACAGATCGCCGCCGACATACACATAGCGTGTAGTTTTAAATATGGCGCCACGGAGTTCGGAGGGACTCGGCGGAGCTGAACGAGCGCCGCCGAGATCACAGTGACTGGGCGGAGCCGAGATACACATAGCCGAGTGTTCTCGGCTCTTCTCGTTGCCGCTCACAGTCACGCCCAGTCCCGCCCTATGATGGACATAACACAGGTCCAATGGCGGGACTGGGCGTGACTGTGAGCGGCGCCGAGAAGAGCCGAGAACACTCGGCTATGTGTATCTCGGCTCCGCCCAGTCACTGTGATCTCGGCGGCGCTCGTTCAGCTCCGCCGAGTCCCTCTGAACTCCGCGGAGCCATATTTAAAACTACACGCTATGTGAATGTGGGCGGCGATCGCTCCGATAGATCACAATTAGCGGGGATCGGCGTATAACACGCACCCACGATTTTCCCCTGATTTTAAGGGGAAAAAAGTGTGTGTTATATGCCGATAAATATGGTAAATACATTTATTTTTCAGACGAAAACGAAATTCCGAAACAAAATATTTCAGTGTGCACGTCTAATGGGAGAGACAACTGGCCTATTGAGGACAACCATAATGCCAATGCGGGCCACAATGAAATTGAGTTTGATACCTCTGCTATAACCCAATACATTTTTTATTTTTACTTTTAAAAGTACCTCTTCTTCAGTCACATGTAAAGACCATAAAAACTAAAATTGTGCGCTAGCATAAATATATCATGTAATGAAATTTAAATCTGCGACTGAAAAAGCTCCTTGGAATAATATCAGAAGCTGTAGTATATTAAACCCCAGTGCAGCAAAATGACAAAACAGCAAATTATAAATAATAACACATCTCCGTGAAGAAAAAATGTAAAAAAGAGAAAAAGAAAAAAGTGAAAGTTCAAAAATGCGATTGAACTCCAAATCACTTGAAAAACACCAAACTTAGTCCGTGAAAAACAAAAGAAAAAGGTGTATGAAGAAGATAAACCGTTCCTTTGGTATATCGCATCAGGGTAGAAAGGTGAAAGATGTAGGAACACTTCCAAACCACCGATAGTTGCAGGAGAGTAGTAATGGATGTACCCTTACCGCACTTGTTGGACCTCCTATGTAGCGAGGTCATACGAGCTTGCAGATATAACCCTCTGCAGGGACAGATGGATATCGATGTCCGGGTCTTGTTTGCGAGCGCCACCCACTCAAAGCTGATCTCTCTGCTTCAGCGGCAGGAGGGAGACTCGTTATTCAAAGGATCCGTAGATAAGGAAAAAAAAAGGGGAAAACAACTCCAATAGTGTAGTAGTAATAATAAGGAGTTTATTGCCTTGATTGACCATAGGTCTTATACAAAATACAAGGATAAAAATTTAAATTTAAAAAGCTGGCATAAAACAAAGGCTGAACGCCCGTGCAAACATAGGATGCGTGATGGCAAGCACTGCGAGGCCACGCCCTACATGTTTCGTCATACGTGACGTCTTCTACGGGGCACGTAGAAGCCCTATGGGTCGAAACATGTCGGGAATTTTTTACCTTCTCTTAGGTTGCCCCATATATACATTTTTTATTCTGTGATCACTTTGTTTTTATGTATCTTGTTTTATTACAATAAAAAGATACCACCGTTTTATCTGCACTATGGAGAAGCTCTCTTTTTCTTTCCACATATGATTGGGAGAGGACTAATATAGCCCATCCTGGCTATACACCATACACTTCAGTCGCCAGAATTTCGCTTATAGTTACTATAAGGATTCGTTTGATGATCCCGTGAGAACCTGGGGAATCGATACTTATGACCGTTGTTGATCCGGATATCGATCTACAAGGCTGGTGTGGTGTAACGCTCACATGACTCCATGTCATACGACAGGGGAGTCCACGAGATCCGGTAAGAGTCCAGCTTACTAATTTCTTTGTCCTGTTGGAATTCTAGATGGATGTTGCATCCATGTGCTGAACCCACTCAGTTTTCCTTTACATCACGAACTTTTTCACAGCCAGTATTACCTGTTTATACACATTTGCAGAGACATTTATGTGTTTTAAGTTCATCTATATGGACTTTTTCCTTTACCCATGTTTTGGTTTTGATATATCACACACATTTTTTATCATTAACGTGTGCTGTGGCGAACCTTTACCACGTTTATGCGCTACATTTTTTATTCACGTCATATTACAATAGCCGGGTATTGAAGTGGTTAACCGCTACCGATAGTTTATGTATTAGTGAAAATGCCTTGTCCCATGCTATTAATGGAATTAAACTCTATTTCATTTTCCCATTTTTTCATACATGCTAATTCATTGAGGGGTCCAGAGGGTAATAAAAGTTTAAATATAATGGACAATTTATGGGTTGGTCTTCGTTCCTCTACTCACAGTTGTTCAAAGCTAGTTAGTGTTCTGTCAATCAAGAATGGTTGTATTTTTGATTCGATATATGCACTTAATTGATAATGCTGCATCCATTTGTTTTTATGTTCAGGCCCCATGTCAAGCAATCGTGGAAGTTTACCTTCTTCTAGGATCGGAACTATCCTCGTGTTCGCCAACCTGTTCCATTTAATAAAATTTGTAGCTACTAATGCTGGTGGGAATTCAGGGTTGGGTCATTGGCCCGATCATTGTAGAAAGTCCTCCCTTTTTCATTACTGTGTCCCATATTTTTAAAGTTGATGATACAAAAATTGTTAATTCCTTTTTCTCGGGCTGAAGCTGAGGTTTAATACGTGGAAGGGATTTAAGTTGTAGGCCTATAATATCTTTCCCTATGGTTATCCATTGCTTATATTATACATTATGGTACCAATCTATTCTTATTAACCGCTTGCTGACCAGCCGCCCCAGTTGTACTGCGGCAGAATGGCACAGGCAGGCGAATTGCTGTTGTGTTACGTCGGTTCCTACGGCGGCCACTAGGGGCGTGCCCGCTGCTCGCCCCTGGAGCCAATGCCTGGCAGTCTCAATGACCGCCGGGCTCCTGCGATCGCTCGTAACACGGCGAGAACCGGGATCTCTGTGTTTAAACACAGAGATCCCGGTTCTCTGAGGGGAGAAGTGACAGATTGTTCATACAGAGTATGAACAGCAATCTGTCATTTACCCTACACAGTCCCATCCCCCTTCAGTTAGAACACACATTAGGGAACACAATTAACCCCTTGATCGCCCCCTAGTGTTAACCCCTTCCCTGCCAGTGACAATTTTACAGTAATCAATGCATTTTTATAGCACTGATCGCTGTAATAATGCCAATGGTCCCACAAATGTGTCAAAATTGTCCGATGTGTCCGCCATAATGTTGCAGTCATGATAAAAATTGCAGATCGCCTCCATTACTAGTAAAAAAAAAAATAATAATAAAAATGCTATAAAAATATCCCCTATTTTGTAGACACTATAACTTTTGCGCAAACCAATCAATATATGCTTACTGCAATTTTTTTTACCAAAAATATGTAGAAGAATACATATTGACCTAAACTGAGAAAAAATTTGCTTTTTTAAAAAAAAAATGGGGATATTGTTTATAGCGCAAAAAATACCACCAAAAGAAAGCTCTATTTGTGGGAAAAAAAGGACGTCAATTTTGTTTGGGTACAACGTCGCACGACCGCACAATTGTCAGTTAAAGTGACGCAGTGCTGAATCGCAAAAAGTGCTTATATCAGGAAGGGGGTAAAATCTTCCGGGGCTGAAGCGGTTAAGGATGCAGCTTGTAGATATACTGTAAAATCGGGGAGCATTTCTCTTTTTATTCGTGGTGTTTTTTGGGCCCAAATAAAACTTCCTATGGCTTTACGTAATTGTACTATTAAATTTTTTTGAGGAATCAGGTGTATGTCTTGAAATATCTATAATAATTTTGCTAGTATATCCATTTGCGCTACGTTTATTCTCCCCATCCATGAGTGAATCATTTTACCGTTGTTTTATATTTTTCGAGTAATTAACATATAATTTAATTCCTGTAAATTATTCAGGTGTCTTGGGATGTTTATCCCCAGATACTTATTTGCCTCCTTTTGCCATTTAAAGGGAAAATCCTTCTGAAGAAGTACTTTAAAGTGGGGTTCCACTCTCTCCGATTAATTTTTTTTTTTGACCAAATGAAATTGATTATGATATATCAATAGGGAACTCACTTCTTCCGTTTTTAAGTGACAGTGCTGTCTGTTTTCACCTAATAAATAAACTTATATAATCACATCTACACAGTTGTCATCTTGCCTGTGGGCATGTGAAGCCCACAGGCATCCTCTTCCGGGATACGGTGCTGCTGATCGACCAGCATGCACTGCCCGTTCTTTTCCTGATCTCGCGCATGCGCATTGGACAGAAATCGGAGCGCCGTCAACAGCTCCGGTTGCCATCTCAACGAGCAGCGTCGTAGGAGGTCCCGCCCCATTGTGATGGCAACTCTCGAGATGACTCTCGTAACAGGCCGCCGCACTGACCCCTGGGAACAATGACACAAGCTCCCAGGAGCCAGTGCGGCTAAGAGGAAGTGACTAATTAGCCGCTGAAAACACGCCCCTAACCGCAGCCTGTGCTTCCTGGAAGAAACAAAGAGATTATCTACAAGAAAGGTACAGCCTGGAAAAAAAAAAAAAAGTGCCGTTTTGTCATTAGGACATTGCGGTAATCAGCTGCAGCTAGTGTAGAAAAATCGGGTGGAGCTCCGCTTTAACTTTTATCTGTTAGTGATACATTCAACATTTCTGATTTATCATAATTAACTTTAAAATGACTTCCAAACCGTTTAAATTCCTGTATAAGGTTTGGTATTGTTATTTTTGGATTAGTGACATATATCAATAGATCGCCCACGTATACTGCCATTTTATATTCTTTTCCTTTGACATTTATCCCTTGAATATCTCTATTTCTCTGTAGTAAGATGTTCCATCACACATAACAATGGGGACAAGGGACATCCTTGTCGGGTGCCATTTGATATTTCTACGTACTCAGAGAGCATTCCATTTGATCTTATTTTTGCCCTGGGATTGGAATATAATGCCATAATCTTTTGAAGCATCTTAGGTCCAATCCCTAGTTAAGTTAAAGTTTCTTCCAAAAATCTTCATCCCACCCTGTCAAATGCTTTCTCAGCATCTACCGACAAAAGACATGTTGGGATGGTGGTCTTTTGGGCGTATTCCACCAATGTACACGTTTTTACTATATTATCCCTCGTTTCTCTCCCCATTGTAAAACCAGCTTGATCTAAATTTATATGATTAGGTAAAATGGGTGCTAGTCTATTTGCGATAATTTTGGAATATAGATGTATGTCTATATTTGTAAGGGAGATTAGCCGGTAGTTACCACATAACGTGTGGTCCTTTACTGGTTTAGGAATAAGTGAAATATAAGCTACTAAACTTTGTGGTGCAAAAGCTTGTGAAGCCGATATGGAGTTAAATGTTTTTCTTAAGATAGATGTAATTATCTCTTGAAATACCCTATAGAATCTGGGGGTATATCCATCCGGGCCTGGGCTTTTGCCCAGGACCAGTGCAGCTATAGCTTGGTGTATTTCTTCTGCTTAAATCTTTTTTCAGTTCCTCCACTGTTTCTTTAATATATTGGTGTATTCCCTCTAGGGTATTTTACCTTTCCTTGTTATGGCATTATATCATATAGCTTGGAATAGTATGTGTGGAATGTTTTAGAGATTTCTATAGGGTCGTATGTCATTCCCCCCAAAGCTTTCACGATTTTTACAATAGATGTCAAGGGTTGTTGTTTCAACGTTTTGGCTAGTATTTTTCCGGTTTCTATCCCCATATTGATAAAACTGGGCTCTATTTTTGATCGTGATGATTGTTCATCAGAGTTTGCATTTCGATACACTTATCAATATCTTATCCATTGGGTTAAGATTTTGTTTGTGTACATTTTCTAATCTTGAAATTTCTCCCAATAATTGAGACATTTTATGTTCTTTTTCCCTTTTTAACCACTTCAGCCCTGGAAGATTTGGCTGCTCGATGACCAGGCCATTTTTTGCGATACGGCACTGCGTCGATATAACTGACAATTGCGTGGTCATGCGATGCTGTACCCAAACAAAATTGACGTCCTTTTTTTCCCACAAATAGAGCTTTCTTTTGGTGGTATTTGATCACCTCTGCGGTTTTTATTTTTTGCGCTATAAACAAAAAAATAGTGAAAATTTTGAAAAAAAAACACAATATTTTGTACTTTTTGCTATAATAAATATCCCCAATTTTTTAAAAACAAATTATTTCCTCAGTTTAGGCCGATATGTATTCTTCCACATATTTTTGGTAATAAAAATCACAATAAGGGTATATTGATTGGTTTGCGCAAAAGTTATAGCGTCTACAAAATAGGGGATAGATTTATGGCATTTTTATTATTTTTTTTTTTTTACTAGTAATGGGGGTGATCTGTGATTTTTATTGGGACTGCGACATTATGGCGGACAGATCAGACACTTTTGACACATTTTTGGGACGATTGACAATTATACAGCAATCAATGCTATAGAAATGCACTGATTACTGTATAAATGTCACTGGCAGGGAAGGGGTTAACTGTGTTCCCTAGTGTGTGTTCTAACTGTGGGGGGATGGGACTGACTATAGGAGATGACAGATCGTGGTTCCTAGCTATTAGGAACTCACAATCTGCCTCTCCTCACAGAACAGGGATTTGTGTGATTACACACACAAGTCCCTGTTCTGCCTCTCGTGGCCGGCGGCCATCCCAACCACGAGCATCGGCACCACTGCAGTGCAGCGGGCATGCGTCTGCTATCCCGCTTAAAGGAGCCGACGTACAGCTACAGCGGCTCGCGGGATCGTGCCGACCTTCTGCAGTATGATGGCAGCTGGTCAGCAAGTGGTTAATCTTGCACCATGTTTGAACAATCCCTGCAATACACATTTTAATGTTTCCCATTGTATGGGAATTTGAAGTATCATCTACCTCATGAACTTGCAAAATGTATTTTACTGCTTGTCGAATATCCATTTCACATTTTTTATCTTTAAGCAAATTATCATTTAGTCTTAATTAGTCTCAATTATCGTTGTGGATTTATAAAAAAAAATTTACCAGTATCAGTGGAGGGCGTCATCATCAGACCTGTTTGACTAATAAAATAAATAGTCTATTCTATGGTATGTATTGTGTATATTTGAGTAATACGAATAACATTTTTTCTGTCCGATGTTGAACCCTCCAGATGACCACCATTTGATATTTTTCCAGTAGATGCTTAAATTCTTTTAATTGGCTATTATTTCTATTTGATCGAATTGCTGTTTTGTCTATTATAAAATTGAAATCTCCTCCGATTATTACCATTCCCTCTGCTTTGTCCATAAAGTTGTCCTTATTTTGACAAAAAAAAAACCACAAAACTCTCAGGTCATTAAGCATTTGCCGTTTAAGTTTTTGCAACTCTGCCACGCCTAATGGCTTTCCCAAATTCCCTCTTGCTAGACTTCCTATGCCTGACGCTTTCATCATAAACTTCCTCTAGAAAGTTTGAACTTGCCATCTATTCACACTTGTTAAGCCAAAGGAAAACACAGCAGCCCTTGCCAAAAAATTGACCCGTGTGAGCAACTGAAAGCTGTTTGATGACAAGGTCTGGGAAGATATTCTCTTGGCACAAATATCATCTCCTTTCAATATACTGATAGATTTACTCAGGCATCTTTAATTCACACAAGATAAATTACCCATTAACACTAGTACACTACATTTCTGAAAAGAATAATCAGTGCCCTAAATGTAATATTGGGTACTTAACATTGTGCGACCCAGACACAGTTATCAGGAGGAAATGTTGATGTTTCTTTAGGATTTCGTAAGTTCATCAGGTCTTAAAACTAATTTTCCAGCACATTTTTGAAATTAGAAGTGGCTTGGTTTACCGCAAGGAAACTGGCAGCCAAACATTTGCTTTCTTGCAGCTCTTCTATGAAGCAGAACATATTCATACAGTGATTACTTTGGATCCCTTCATAAATAAATAAAAAAACGATATATGAACACACAAAGTCAAACACTAAATGTTTTAGAGTCTGGTAGACGTGGCCTCATTCCCCCAATGCATCATTGATCCCTTTATATTTTAAGCTGGCCCTACACGGTTTGACATCCTACTGGTTCTTGATAAACTGGTCAAAATTTCAGCCCCCATCTGCCCAACGTTTTCTTCTTCATACTGCTGTTCTAAAGCAAGGCTTCCTCTAAACCAGTGGTCTCAAACTGGTGGCCCTCCAGCTGCTGCACAACTAAAAGTCCCATCATGCCTTTGCCTGTGGGAGTCATGCTTGCAACTGGCAGCCTTGCAAGGCCTCATGGGACAGCTGGGTAAACATTCTCTTTGCACTTGGTGCAAAATATAAAGCTGCACACTTGCCTGTGGCCAGAACCATTTGTTGTATGTAGAATTTACAGGCAAGTAAAAATTCCTATATTCTAAATTGTACAGTGCAGGACACAAAGTATTCATAGACCCTAGGATGCCCCCAAAAAATGAATGAGAAGGATGGGCAACAAATAGGCGAAAGAACTGTGCCAACAGGTCCAACAACAAGGCTCAGAAAAGGACCCAACTTTAGAATGCCACTGCAAGAACTTTGCAGTCCAAAGCTACATCCACAGATTGGATATACACCTGGTGGAACCTTGAGATGGTATGAACATGGGACCAAAGGTGGCAGCCTTGCACAGCTGGGCTATGAAGACCTGGTGCCAAAAAGCCTAGGAAACTCCCACTGATCTGGTGAAATGGGCATGTAAAAATGTAGGCGATCTGTCCTTGAGAATCTAAGTACTAGCAATCGGAGTACTAATCCATCTCCAGATGGTGAAACTTGGAAGCAGGGAGCCCCCCTGCAATGTCCTGAGAACAGGACAAACGGGGAATCTGCCGGTCCGATTAAAGCTGTAACTCGCCCACGGAGCTGATGCGAGTGCCCAGCGGTCGCAATCTCCTCCAGGCTCCCGCGATTGCTCAGGGCACACGGAGAACCGAGATCTGTAAACACACAGTTTCTGGTTCTCTGAGGGGAGAGCAGAGAGATCATCTGTTCATACAGCATATGAACAGCGATCTGTCATCTCCCCTCCCCCTTCAGTTAGAACACAAACTAGGGAACACATTAACCCCTTCGCTGCCAGTGACATTTTTTACAGTAATCAATGCATTGTAATCATACCACTGATCGCTATAGAAATGCCAATGGTCCCAAAAATGTGTCAAAATTGTCCGTGTCCGCCATTATGTCGCAGTCCCGATAAAAATTGCAGATCGTCACCATTACTAGTAAAATAAATAAATAATAAAAAAAAGCCATAAAACTATCCCCTATTTCGTAGGCGCTATAACTTTTGTGCAAACCAATCAATATACACTTATTGCGATTTTTTTTTTTTTACCAAAAATATGTAGAAGAAGAATTCATATCAGCCTAAACTGAGGAAAAAATTAGTTTTTTTTTTTTTTTATATATTTTTGGGGGGTATTTATTATAGCAAAAAGTAAAAAATATTGAGTTTTTTTCTAAATTGTCGATTTTTTTTTTGTTTATAGCGCAAAAAATAAAAAAGAAAGCTCTATTTGTGAGGAGAAAAAAAAAAGGGACGTCAATTTTGTTTGGGTGCAAGGTCACACGACCGCACATTTGTCAGTTAAAGTGACGCAGAGCCAAATGGCAAAAAATGCTCTGGTCAGGAAGGGGGTAAAATCCTCTGGGGCAGAAGTGGTTAAGGAATATACTGGATGGGTTCAAAAAGCAGTTTCTGCTGCTTAGAAACCTTTCACAATGGGGCGGTTTTCAGGCACTTTAGCACTGGAAATAGCCTCTGTTAAGCACCTGAAAACCGCCTCCCATTCATTCAAGTGTGACTTTTCACTTTCCAAAAAGTCCAGCAAACAGTATTTAGCGCTACCAAAACACCCTGCCCTTTGGAATGAATGGGCAATTCTTCCGAACCACCGCAACACGGGAGTTTTTAACCCCTCTTTTGAGGTTAAAAGCGCCCCACTAGTGGCCGAAAAGGGCCGCTTAAACAGCAGTAAAGCGACCGGCGCTTTACCGCAAACACGGCCACAATATGAAGGGGGTCTTAGGCTCGATTCACACTAATGCATTTTTTTGATGCATTTTGCAGAAATGCAGGGAAATTTTTTTTAACATGGGTTCCTATGGAACATGAAAGAGTCGGGGACTTTTTTTTTCCCCGCAAAATGCAGCATTTTGCATGTAATAAAATTCAATGGACCCGCATCCAAAACGCAAGTACCGCGTTTTTACAGCGATTTTCGGTTTTTAATTTCTTTTTCTACACTGTATATAGCTGGTTGCTAAGGAGGGGGCCAGGAAGCCATCAGCTGTCAGGAGTCATCAGCTGTCAGCTGGCTTCCCGCTCAATGTAAAAAAATGCAGACTAAAAAAAACACAAACCGCTTGGGGTCCCCCCCCACCCAAGTCCATTCCAAACCCTTGGGTCCAGTATGGATTCGGAAAAGACCCCCCCAGACACACAAAAAAAAAAAAAAAAAGGCGTGGGAGTCCCCCCAAAATCCATACCAGACCCTTATCTGCGCATGCAGCCCAGCAGGTTAGGAAAGGGAGGAGCGAGCACCCCCCCCCCCCCCACACCAGGCTGCATGCCCTCAACATGGGGGGGGGGGGATGAGTGCTTTGGGGCAAGGGGGGCTCTGCGTCCCCCACCCCAAAGCACCTTGCCCCAATGTTGATAGGGACAAGGACCTCTTCCCGACAACCCTTGCCCGGTGGTTGTGGGGCTCTGCGGGCAGAGGGGTTTACCGGAATCTGGATGCCCCCTTTAACAAGGGAGCCCCCAGATCCCCGCCCACCTATGTGAATGTGTATAGGGTACATTGTACCCCTACTCATTCCCTTTAAAAAAAAAAAAAAAAGTAGTGTAGTGTTAAAAAGTACAGTAGACAGTTTTAGACAAGTCTTATTAAAAATCTTCTCCTGCATCTTCATCCTCTGGTCTTCTCCTCCTCCCCCTGCTTCTTCTTCCTCTGCCGCCGCTCCCGCCGAAGACCCTCCTCCGATGCTGCATCCTGCTGATCTGTCGACGCCGATGTCCTGCATTTCTTAAATAACGATGGGGGCGTGGCAATCGGATTACGTCATCCGGAGGCCATGCCCCATAGTGACGTCACGGCCCATCATGCCCTGGGCGGTGACATCACAAGGGTGGGGGGTGGCCTCCGGATAACGTAATCCGATTGCCACACCCCCATCGTTATTTAAGAAATGCAGGACATCACCACCGACAGATCAGCGGGACGCAGCATCAGAGGAGGGTCGGCGGCGGGAGCGGCAGCAGAGTAAGAACACCGGACAAAGAAGACAGAAGAGCGGAAGAAGAAGCAGGGGGAGAAGACCACCAGAGGATGAAGATGCGGGAGAAGATGGAGGAAGAAGCGGAGATTTTTAATAAGACTTGTCAAAAACGGTCTACTTTTTTTTTGTGAATGGGTAGGGGTACAATGTACCCCATACTCATTCACATGGGGGGGCCCAGGATATGGGGGCCCCCTTGTAAAGTGGGCTTCCAGATTCCGATAAGCCCCCCGCAGACCCCAACAACCACCAGGCAAGGGTTGTCGGCAAGAGGCCCTTATCCCCATCAACATGGGGGCAAGGTGCTTTGGGGTGGGGAGCGCAGAGCCCCCCTGCCCCCATCATGAGGGCATGTGGCCTGGTATGGTTCAGGAGGGGGGCGCTCGCCCCCTCCCTTTTCTGCTGGGCTGCATGCTCGGATAAGGGTCTGGATTTTGGCATGGGGTCCACTCCAAATCCATACTAGACCCAAGGGCCTGGTATGGACCAGGGGGGACCCCACACTTGTTTTCTCTCGATTTTTTTTTTTAGCCAGCAATTTTTTTTGACATACAGCGGGAAGCCTGCTGACAACTGATGACTCATCGGTTGTTAAGGACGCAGCGGCTGGCTTCCCGGCCCCCTCCTTAGCAACCAGCTATATACAGTGTGTAAAAAAAAAAAAAAAAAAAACGCAGCAAGACCGTGTGTCCAAAAACGCGGCAAGCACCACAAAAAGCACTGCATAAATGCTCAAAAGCAACATGCATAGATGTGAATCGAGCCTTAGAGAGAAGCAAACAGAGATCCCAAGTAAGCACAGGGTGCTATAAGGGTGTTTCCTTTTACATAAGAGTGAAGACAGAGGTCTTTGAAAAGAGATTGGACAAGGCTGAGACCTGTCTTTTGAGGGTGCTTACGGCCAAGTTCTGATTAAGACTGGATTGTAGGAAGGCCAGAATGCGAGGCACAAAATCTCTGGGACAAAAGTACTTGTATTCATATTATGGAAAATAGGCATTTCCAGTATGATAGTAGATCTTCCTGTAGGCGGCTTTTCTTGTTTTTAGTAGGTAAGTATCACCAACTAGGAGACCCCCTCCATCTGCTAAGACCTGGGCTTCAACAGCCATGCTATTAAAGCCAGAGACTGAAGCAGGATGGAATAGAGGACCTTGAGATAGCAGATCTTGCCTGTTGGGAAGAGGCCTGGGACCATCTCTTAGAAAAATTAATATATCCATGTACCAGTTTTTTCTGGGCCAATACAGCGCATGGACGGCAGGATGAATCAGTACGACACATGGAAGGCAGGATGGATCACAAATAGGTATGTCGCCTTCGAGCCCTGGGCAAAAAAAAAAAAAAAAAGGGCTGTATTAAGGCTGTTATTTGTCTGAGGAATGGTAACATAGATGCAGAAAGTTCTGCTTGTCAAACAGGCTGCTTGTTGCCTACCTGAAATAGAGCTGGAATTGGATGAAAAGAACAGTGTAAGAGCTGGTTTCTGTTCCAATTTAAAGAAAACATCATTACTCTGAGGTTGAGTATTTTACAGCCCTTCAACACATGTTCACTTGCGGTTTTGTACTGGTTCCTTTTCACCTGGTCTCTGCCATGGCCACATCTTACCTGTCCACTATGCTTGACTGTTTCTAATCCAGGCTTTGCCCATCTCAGTAGACAGACTCCTGAAGGGGTCCATAGAGATGGACCACAGCCCTGGAATACACATGCTGTAGTATGTGCCAAAGGTGAGCACCCATACAGGATCCAATGCCCAAAGCAACATTACAGGCCACAGGCTTGTAGTTAGCATAGGCTCTGGGAATAGCTCCCAACATTTATTGAGTTGGCACAGATTCTATTTGTGGTATACGAAGGCAGGGAGAAGTTGATTGAAGATATCAAAGATAAAATAAGGACAAAAAATAAAAATGGTTAAGCCAACAGTCATTTTCTCCATGAAGGAGAAAGGGTCCAAAACCTTAAGTGACAAAAATTGAGAACTCTCAAAGTGGTGTAGGGTTATAGGTGGGATGCCCATAGGGCATGTTTTTGAAAGCTTTACCAGTGCCCAATCACCTGAAGGTACAATACTATAATATAGGGTTTGCAAATACTTTGCCTGTGTCCTGCACTGTTCAATGAAAAAATTTTTTTTTAATATAAATCAATAAATGTGCTCTTAAACACCTGAATTTGGCATTTGCCTCTTGTAATCCCATGTACAACTACACTAAGCCTGGGCGATAGAAAGGGGCAATACTTATAGCCAATCGCACTCCACTACATGTGCAAAGGTGAGAGCAGAGATGACCTTATTAACCCACCGGTGCTCCAATAACAAGGACAGGGAAATGAGGCGAAGCTTAACTGCAGTAAAGCACAGTCAGGTCACTAGGCTGGCTGTACAGTCTGACACTGTTGAGTGAATGCATAGAAATATAAAGCCTTTGGCAGATTAAAATAGCTCAAATATATGTACTGCAATGGTTATTAAACCTGTGCGACTATTTCCACTTTGAAAGTTTGCTATATTGCACATTGTTACGATTGTAAGTCATCGGGACCTCAAGTAAAGTATATTTTTAGGTTTAGTTATCTGAAATTACACAGGGGTAATGCAAGAATTTGAATATGAACAATGCTAAAATTTGCTTTGGGCTTCATATGACATAATGAAAAACCACACAGAAAATGCATCAGTTTGCTAAATCTAGTCAAATTTTCAAAGGAAAAAACACAAATCAAACATCTTACACAATGTAATAGTATATAGTATTTGATAGCAGCTTTTTATTGGTTACAAAACCTAAGCCCATATACAAAATTAGGAACACATTTTGATGCCTCTTTTGAAAGAACATTTTAGTCTATTTAAACAGTTAAAAAAAAAAGAAAGAAAGAAAAAAAAATGCATTTCAAACACTGTTCTGAAAAAAAAAAAAAAAAAAAAAAAAAAAGAAGTGCAGCAAAAGTCTTTGTTTTTGTAACTATCAGATGATGCAATCCTACCAAAACTTCATAAGGTCACAGAGGAGAGCTAAACCAAAAACACAGAACAGAGTTACCTACACACACTAGCAGAAGCCATTTTGTGAACTGAGCTTATATTCACAAGCCTGTAGCCTACCAATCCACTAGATACTAGGTTGGCTGTACAGCCCTAAAAAGGTGCTCTGCATCAGTGGCATCGCTATGGGGGTGCAGACCACACCTGGGTGACAAAATGCCAGAGGGGAGTCACCCAGGGCCAGATTGCCTCTGCCACTCATCAACACAGCAGAGCAGAGAGCAGGATGCAGAACACTTCTGCACACACAGCAGGAGACACAGCGGTGCTGAAAAGAGGGTGGGAGCTGCTGACGTTAATTTTCCACGTTAACCAGCAGGTAACTGGTTGGTAGGTGGTTCTAGCAACCAATCTCCAGCTTAATATGAAAACAGCCCTCTATTCAGCACTGCTTCGTCTCCTGCTCTGCCTGCCCGAGTAAGGTAGGAAGGGGAAGAGCTGTGGAGGTTGTGTAATGTATAGGGATGCTAGAAGTAAGGGGGCTGTGTAATGTAAAGGGGAGCCAGAGGTGCAGGGGGCTGTGTAATGTACAGGGGGCCCCCAAGGTGAAGGTGGCTACGTAATGTAAAAGGGTGCCAGAAATTCAGGGGGCTATGTAATGGGAGCCAGAGGTAAAGGGGGCAATGTAATGGGAGCCAGAGGTAAAGGGGGCTGTGCAATGTAAAGGGGAGCCAGAGGTGCAGGGGGCTTTATAATGTACAGCCTCCCCCCCCCAGATGAAGGTGGCTGTGTAATGTAAAGGGGTGCCAGAAATGCAGGGGGCTGTGTAATGTAAAGGGGTGCCAGAAGAGCAGGGGGCCGTGTAATGTAAAGGAAGCTAGAGGGGCACGGGATGTGTAACATAAAGGGGGCCAAAAGGTGCATGGGGCTGTGAAATGTAAAGGGGCACCAGAGGTGCGTGGGGCTGTGTAATGTAAAGGGGCACCAGAGGTGCATGGGGCTGTGTAATGTAAAAGGGGTCAGAGACACAGGGGGATTTGTAATGTGAAGGGGTGCCAGAGCTGGGCTGCAGGGGGCGGTGATGTGAAGAAGTCCTGCAAGCTGCATCTTGGGCGCAATTTCAGAAAATGTGGGGAAAAAATGATTGGGGGGTGACACCATGTTTTACCGCACCAAGTGACACCCACCCTAGTGACGCCACTGTTCTGTACTCAAAGAGCTCTTTAACCCACATCTTCCTCTGCTCCACTCCAGTCCTCCAGCCTCAATTCGTGTCTGCCATATGACACATTAAGTAGGGTCAGAAGCTTGTGGCCCTGGCCACACACCATAGTTGGATCCTCTAATCCTAATGTAGCTGTATGACACAGAACAGACATAGGGATCGTAGAATGGAGCCATGGCATTTGGAGGGCTCAGGCATCTGACAATCCTGAAGTGTTGAAAGCTGAAGACTGACAGGAGGCTGAAATACAGTGAAGTAGGAGACATGGGCCACCATAGAGGTGGGTATAAGAACTCTTCTTTTGCAGAGCACCTTCTATTAGGATTTTGTGCTACCGTAACAGTAACAAACTGATTAACTAAAAAAAAAATAAACACAAAATAAAAAAAAAATGGCTGCTTCTGTTTGCAGTAGGTGACTGGGCCCTCTAAAGTATTGAGGTATAGGTTAGAAGCTTTGAGATGTGGAGGAATGCTCTCCCAAAAACCTTTCCTGGAGAGTTTCTCTCTCTCCCCCACCGAAAAAAAATTAAAAAAAATAAACAGTGAACCAATGCAGCTTATTTGTAAAAAAAATTTGGGAAACCTACCAATTTTTCAGGAAAAACAATAAATTGGAAATCATAAAGTAAAGTGACCGTATCAAGTTCTGCTATAAACCGTCTACGCTACGTAAAACACCACAGAATTTAGCCTATTATTGTGTGGATGGGATGTGGTTATGATATGAAGCCAGCTCTAAAACTCTTGGGATGGGGAAAGAAAAAAAAAAAAAAAAAAGGCACAATGAATTTCAACTCATTTTTTCTTTTTATGTGCACAAGAGAGAGTTGAAAATGTTTTGAGCCACCTTAAAGAGAAATTTAATCTAAAATTTATAAAACCTATAAATAATCAGAGGCCAGACTGCTATATTAAAACAGATTCTCTAGCAAGTAAAAATCTTGCAGTTTAAACATACGCTTGTATCCTCCTGGGGATACAAGACAAACCCCACCCCCCTCTTTAAAGTGGCTCCACCTTGGCAGAGATATATATTAAATATATTGTAATGAATGCACACCCACTGTGTTGTTCATAGGTGAAAGCATTTAAAGGCCAAATCACCAAAGAACAAACATCAGTATTGTTTAAATTCTGGTAAGCCGCACATGGCGGCTGCCTATATCCCAGAGCTTTTTCAGTGACCTTTAGGTCTTCCTCAGCTTAATGAATTGGCTACGTTATTCGTCCTCTATGGATATGAGCAAGCCATTACGAACTCTATGGGTTTGGTTTATTAAAGGCAAATAGACTGTGCACTTTGGAAAGTGCAGTTGCTCCAGACCTTAGTAAAGGAGATAAGGCTTCACTTTGCAAAGAGTACCCAATCACGAGCAATATTTAAAAAAACAAAACAAAAAAAAACGCATTTTTGCTTGCACAAGATTGGATGATGGAGCTTCTGCTCATTTACCAAGCCCCGGAGCAACCGCACAGTCTATTTTCCTTTAGTAAATCAACTCCTATAGGTGGTACCCACCAACCTCTTCCATGTAAAGATATGAATGGCTCCAAAAAGGGGCCTACGCCAAAAATTTCAGTGGGGAAGACCTTACGGTTAGAGTCTCCATAAGATATAAGCAGCCACAAAGTGCCGTAACACACTAGCATTTACCGAACACTGAAGAATTCCATTTTGGGTAGACCAAGCCTTTAAAGAAAAGTGGATCCACAAATTTTGGATGGCATCTTTCATTATCACAGTAAACACGACCCAAGTCTGCTAACTAAAAGTTTTTAAATTTAAACTATCCCTTCACATCAAATCATTGGGAATCTGTTAACACAATAAAATGTGTACCAGTATCCCTGTTGTAAAATGTTCCTAGTCACTCAGGCAATTGAGCTCCCACCACAAAAAAAAAACAAAACATTAATATAAAGGTAAAATGCACATTGGAAACTGTGGCTTCTGAAAGCAAAAAAAAGCTAATCAAATATAAACACCTATTGTCTTATCAGGGTCTGCTTACCACCACTTGGGCAGACCTGCTAAAACAAATGTAAATGAAAATATAGCTTCTTAAGCTTGTCAGAAAACAGGGGGTTATTGATAACAGCACTGTACAGCCAAATGAAGAATGCTAGCGCCCCACGCTAATAGCATTACTGCCTAATGGCCAGAGATGCAATGCTGCCCCCTTTTGTACAGGTATATGCATTAATGAGCCCTATTTTATGATTTATAGCACACCTGCTTTTAGCAAAATAAAGCTTTCGAGGAGCTTGTAGAACAGCTGCATTCAAGGTTGTGGCTTGCCACCTAGTCAGGTTCCCACCTACCTGGAGGAGAACACAGCGCCTAGTGCGACTTCAACTTCCTGTTATGTTGCCAACCATGTACTAGAAAGCACTTATTACAAAGTAGAGATTAAGACTAATTACAGTAAACAAGAAAAGCTCCACAGTCTGACCCCAAGTCAAAAATCACCATTATTCACCTAACTTAACATGCCATCTCTACTGAAAAGCATTGTTTCTCCCTCTACCTCCCCCAAAGTATTTCAGGAGATCTTGTTGGACAAAAAATCTTCCCTAGACTTTTAGGGATGGTTGCTTTCATCTTCGGATCAGGTGTTCAAGGGCAGCATCTAAGGAGAAAATAAATTCCCATGCACAGCTTTTGGTTACTTCAAAAACAGCAGGAGAAACACAAGTTGAAGTGGTCAACTAGGGCATGATGTTCAATAAAAATAAAAAGGAGCTTTGCTTTTAAATCCATTCCATATTCCAATCATGACTTGGGAAGCAAGCTTGGGAAATACTAGAGAGACTTAACAGTTTTGTCTTACTTTTTTTTTGTTTTCAATAAATCACCCAAGATATTTTTTTTATTCAGTTTCAAACAAAATCTTTTGGCTTGCATGATTTTTTTTTCCAATAAATTTATAGTTCCTCAAAATATGAAAATGTCTATGGAGAAGATGGAGGCTCGGAGGAGACTGTACCCTTTGCAGAGTCTTCCACAATGTATGCATTATAGCAAAGTCTTGATATACAGTGCACCAGGTTCAAGAAAAGCTACTTTTCCACAGGAAGCGGATATGCCATCACTATGAAATCTTAACAACAGAAAAAGAAATGTTGGATGTTGTGGCAGTCAGCACACAGTGCCAAATGGAAAAGGTAAAAAAACACAGCTGGGACTGTTAGGGTTTCAAAGAAAACCGAGCTCATGCATATGCAATTACAGTCCTTGTGAGTGTGACGTTTGGCAACTGCAAGTGACAGATACATGGTTTTGCTTTAGAAGCATCAAAATGAAGAGGCGTGTGTATCTTGAAGCTTTTAAGGTTTCTTCAATTAGTGGACATCTGGTGGTACTACTTGTCGTGGGATAGAGAAAAGCTGCACTGCAACACACTTAGAAGTTAAAGTCTTTAGTCTGAAGGTTGGCCGACGGCTCAAAGTTGTAGGTACCTCCCTGGGTGGCTTCAGGAATGAGGCTTTGATCTTCATCAATCTGTGAAGGTGAAAAGAAAAAAACATTAAATAACATTGCACAATACTGGCTATTGTTGATTAAAGACATGTAAAGGATGATCAATCCCTGATAGGTAAAGATGAGATCTAAGAGGTCTAAGGCTGGCCATACACTATACAATTTTTCTTTAGATTTATCAAAACCATATAATATGGAGGTCAAACCTAAACACTTTCAATCTGTATTCAATCAGGCAGGTCCTTGCACTACATAGTTAACCACTTGAGGTCCAGGCCATAGCCGAATGACAGCCACAGTGCGGAACTCAATCTCCCCTGCAACTCAATCTCACTCTGCAGGGCGCGCTGTGAACAGAGTCACAGAGACTCGGGTGATCAGAGTAAGGGGCCAATCCCGGCCCCTTACCATGTGATCAGCTGTCAGCCAATGACAGCTGATCACATGATGTAAACAAAAGCTCGGCAATCGCTTTTTTGCTGGGATTTCCTCTAACTTCCAGTTTAGCTATGGAACAGGAAGTGAAGGGAAATCTGTGCAATGGGAGACACAGGATGCTCTAGCCAAAATGGAAAAAGTGTTTTACCTATAGTTCTACTTTAAGCTTTCTGTAATAGCTGATGTCCTCTATGCCTTTAACTAGTGTCCTCTGCACTGTTTTTAATTCTACAACCTCCACTGTAACTGGTGCCCTGTGGTGTGCTTACCTCTACAAGAAAGTTGTTTTTTTCACTCGTATTTGTTTTTTTTCTTGTTGATTTTCAGGAAGGCATCTTGCACACGATACTCCTGTTTGAGCATCTACTTTTTGTTTTATGTTTTTTTTGCTCTTATGGGCTAGCGCACATTTCAACGCATGCATGGAAGCTTGTTCTCGCATTGACAATGTGCCTGTGCGCTTAGGCACATTACAAGTAATGGGCTGTATTTTAGCTCCGTAAAAAAAATAAGCTGTACTGAGCTTTTTCAAGCTGCAGTGTGCAAGAGGTCTTGTTACGTATAGCACTAGATACCTCTGGTCTTTAAGTCTGGGGAGGTGGTAAGAGAACTCTGTGTAGATTGTATTATAATAACTTGTATGTTTTCATCAAAGGCACAAGGTTTTTTTTTTTTCCTTGGCAGGACTGAAAGCCTGTGTTTTTAGCCAGAGAGATAGATCTGTCTCGAGATATATATATATAATTCTCTTAAAAATTTTAGGCTGTCCATCTGTCCATACATTATAGAATTTTCTTATTCAATTTCCTTTTAGCGTTACCTTTAACCACTTGCTTACTGGGCACCTAAACCCCCCTCCTGGCCAGACCAATTTTCAGCTTTTAGCGCTGTCGCATTTTGAATGACAATTGCGCAGTCATACAACACTGTACTCAAATTAAATTTTTATCATTTTTTTCCCCACAAATAGAGCTTTCTTTTGGTGAAAGCTCCCCCCCAACTAGTGTCCCCATTGAAATAGTTCTCCTCTATTACTTTTCTGGGGACAACCCAAAATTTGGGGGTTTGCTTTCACATTCAATGATAATGGTAAACAGGTCAAACAGAGGGTGAATCTCCCTAATGGGGGCACAGACATCAATAAAAACTGGCAGTGGTACTAGTCCCTCCCCACTATCCAAAAAAAAAAAAAAGTTTAGCCTTTAGTTATACATTAATGTAGTTGAATGTATTCATCCCCAAAAAGAAGAGACTTGCAGGGCAGCACATTAAACTGGTATGAATAAACTGCCCATTAGTTTAGTGTAAAGTTGTACACTGTAAGACACAGGCACATTCTTTGCGACTGGGAAAGAGGGTTTTAACCCCACATACAGAAAGGGTTCTTACTGTGAAGGCTATAAAAACAGGTGGAAGGGCTGGATGTGTTCCTGAAAGCCCAAAAAAAAAAAAAAAAAAAAAAAAAAAAAAAACGACTACAAAATATTTTGGTAAAACATTGATCCAGGGAGCTTGCCCACTTGCCTCTGGGCATAACCTTTCTCTAGTCCATATAATATGGATTTTATGTGGTGTCCCTGTTGGAGAAGTGTCCTATCACTTCCCATCTTGACAAGGAGGAAGAGGAACCTCTACAAAATAAACTATCAAAAAACACCTTATAGTGTATCACTTCCCCTTCCACCCATCAAAAGCTTTAGCTGGAGTTGGCTTTTCAACCCCCACTGCCTGTCAAGGACACAGATTTAAAATTCAAGACAAAAAGTTAACATTCTAATATGCCTGTGACATTTTAAAACTTCCCAGAAACAGGCAAAGTAGCTAATAATTCAAACAGAACTGTGATGACACAGAAATGTCACTGTCATTTTATAAACCGCAGATAAAAAAAAAAAAAATCAAGTGCATAAAAAGGAACAAAGGAGGATTTTTTTTTGTTTCAACTTACATCATCGCCAGAAAAATACTGATCTATGATTTCAAACGCTAGTTTGTAAATTTCTTCATTCTCATGCTGCTGCAGTGCTTCTATCTTTTCCAAACCTAAAAGAGAGAAAGGGAAAATACAAGATATAAAAGCTTACCCATAAGAGACCTTTATCTGATGCCGCTGTTGAAAAGCAGCTTTCCTTAAACCTGGTGCACATATCTCTTGCCACTAGTCAGTATAATTTTTTATATGTAAATTTACTCTGGATTGATAATTTGAAACATGCATGAACCTAAAGAATACAATACATTTCTCTATGCATGGCCAGAAACACACCTTTGAAAACCTAATCTGTATAGGTGATACAAGGCACTTTATATTCAAAGGCTGTGAAACCTCAAGAAAACAAAAAACAATGAATGCTTTTCCAACTTGTCTTAAAAGGCTAAAAGAAAGCCCAAAAAAAAATAATGGATTTTTGGTTTACCTGTAAAATTGTATTCTATGATGTACTAAGAAATTCTATGATGTGTAAGAAAATTAAGGGCTTCATATTTACTATTTGGGTTCTGTTACCACCTTCAGGAATCCCCACCCGGCAAAATTCCTAGCTCAGCTAAGCCTATGGCTAGCAACCGGGAACAGACAAAAGGGGAAGTATCTGTGCCAACAAAAGGATTTTACCGGTAAACAAAAATTATTAACTGCTTAATTGTACATCACAGAACACATGGGGCCTTTATATTGAGGACTACTTGGGATGTCCCAAAGCACTGAACCTGAAAGGTTGGCAACAAAGCAAACATGTCCAAATCCAAAGACAGAACAGGGGAAGCGCCACTACAAAGCCACCTGCCTAACATTCTGCCAATAACATCAGTAGAGGTGTGACATCTACCTGGTAGAACTGTGAAAAGATAGCAGCTTTACTAACCTGAACAGATTAGGATAATAAGACAGGGCCAAATCAAGAGCCTTTCCAACCTTAGGGACTCCACATTGGATCAAAGACAGACCATTTCCCCTGCGGAAGCAGTACCTTCCCTCAGTCATATCAAACACTAAGCCTAAGTACTCCAAACGAATTTGGAACCAAGTCAAGCTGCTGAAGTTTCTGCAGCCAACTGAACCTTTTTAAGACCTGTAGCTTTTGCTGGCCATTAAGATGTCCACTTCTTAGCCGATTGTTCCCTGAGGTGCAATTCATTTAGATACTGCACAATAGGGATACCCGGGCTCTCACACAAAACCTGGGGGCTGTAGACAGGCCAAAAGGCATTCCCACAAAGTGTTGAGCTTCTACAGCTATTTGCAGAAAATCCTGGTGAAGCCAGAAACTCTGAATGAGTAGGCAGGCATCCATGATACCAATGACGCAGGGAAGTCCAACTGTTGAAGTAAAGCAATCGGGCGGCAGCATCCTGGCTTGATAAGAATGAGCAGCACATGTCATCAATTATTAGCACTACTAGCTCTTGTGATGTGCAGGGAAATGGAATTGTTTTGAGGGGGGGGGGGGGGGGGGAGAGAACACTCCCTTAAGAAGTGACTAGGATGCAACAGGGTTGGGATTGGGAAATGTGAATGGGAAAAGTGTTGTTTTTGACCCACATCTAGCCCCCTTCTCTTTTTTGTCATCCTCTTAGTTCTCATTTCTTTTCCCCTTCTCCACCCTTCCTTCCCTATCCCTCCCCATTTCTTCCCTTTTTTTGTCTTTTTCTTTCTTCTCCTCCGCTAACTTTTTTTTTTTTTTTTTTTTTTACAATAGTAGCTAAAGGCGGGTTTCTCTGTTGTGCACGGGTACTAAGTGTATAAGCGGGATACAAAAACAGTTACAAATAAAGAAATCCTCCACTTTAGGGCTTTATGCCCAGGCTCAACCCTGGATGGACTGTTCTTCTCCCCCCCTTTTTTTTTTCCCCATCTTCCTGCGGGAATGTGTTTTGCATCCAGAAGTCTGGAATGCGCGTGTTTTTTTTTTTTTTTCTTTTCTGTCGTTTTGTGTTTTTTTTTTTTTCTTTCTTTGTAATAAATGTTTTGATACTGTTCTATGTGACCCTGCGACATTATGGTACACTAAAGCTATTACCTGCATGTTGGGTTGGTCAGGTCTTGTTCCCTATTTTGTCATCTGTAAGATCATTAAGGTGGAATAATGATCTTGGTTACGAGTTATTCTTTTGTTTATATCATTCAATGGCGAATACTTGGATAAGATGCACAGTAGGTCATTTAAACATGGCTAATAATGACTGCTGAGATTGGAATATGGTCATGGAATATTAGAGGGATTAAGAAAAATGCTATGTTTGCAGAATTGGCCCGGTGTGGTCCTCTGATTGTTTGCCTGCAGGAAACACATCTAACCAAGGATACTGTTAGCTTAATACAGAATAAAAAATACCCTATTCAATATCACTCAGTATATTCAGCTTATGCAAGAGGAACAAGTACCGTATATACTCGAGTATAAGTCGAATTTTTAAGCACTTTTTTTGTGCTGAAAGTGCCCCCCTCGACTTATACTCGAGTCAAGCACTTTTCTGCAGCAAAAAATTTCATTTTCCGAACAGACTTTGGGGCCCCGTATCTCAGGGCCACTTGGTGCTAGGAACCCCAAATTCGGTGTGCAAACCCAGTGGAACTGGTACAACATATCCAAAGCTGGGGTTCCTAGCACCAAGTGGCCCTGAGATACGGGGCCCTAAAACCGGTTCGGAAAATGTCATTCTCTGCTGCAGAAAAGTGCTTGACATTTTCTGAACTGATTTTTGGGGCCCTGGGGTTTCTAGCACTTGGTGCTAGAAACCCCAGCGTTGGAAATTTTATGGTGCTATTTTTTACTGGGTTTGCACACCAAATTTGGGGTTCCTAGCACTAAGTGGCCCCGAGATACAGGGCCCCAAATTCGGTCAACTGTGTCCATCTGCAGCAATGTCATTTCGGGACCCTTTGGGTTCAGAGACCCCAAATTTTGGCTGCAGCTAGGGGGCATCTAGGAACCCTTAACTACTGAGTTTGAAGTTCAGGGGACCTATGGCTGCAAATGGGCAGTGAGGCATGCAAATGGGCACAGTGATGCTGCAAATGGGCATTGTTGACCCTCTTTTCCACTTACAGTAGCTGTGCATTTCTCTCCCACGTCTTATACTCGGGTCAATAAGTTTTTCCCATTTTTTTTGTGGTAAATTAGGGTCTCGACTTATACTCGGAACGACTTATACTCGAGTATATACGGTATATTAATTTCCTCAAAAGCTCAGTTTTCCTGCAGGCAAGCAGTGGTGGACCCACAGGGAAGATTTATTTTGCTGGTATGTACATTATTTTCTATGCAATGTATTTTGGGGTCAATATATATCCCACCCCCATATAATAGCGAAGTAATTCGACGTATAGGCTCGCTAATTGCAGATAGTCCAGGGACCCCAGTGTTGATTATGGGGGATTTCAATAATGTATGTAACTCTAGTTTGGATAGATATCCAGCAGGCCCTAATGTAGATACTACTACCTTTTATAGATATATCCGGGAGTTGGGACTACAGGATATATGGCGTCTAAGAAATCCGTTTTCTAAGGAATATTCCTGTTGCTCCAGTACCTATCAGACCTTATGAAGATTAGATATGTTCCTGGGTACAGACTCAGTTCTTCCTTGGGTCTCTAATATTCAATATTTAACTAGAGGGTTATCAGACCATTCACCTATAGTAGCAACTTTAGACAAAATAAAGCCTAAAACTAGGACTAACTGGCGGGCCCCCTCTTTCTGGTTTAAAATTCAACATCAGGCAGACTTAACGAACCAGGCTCTAACAGAATTTTTTCATATTAACCACTTGAGCCCCGGACCATTATGCTGCCTAAGGACCAGAGGTCTTTTTCCAATTTGGCACTGCGTCGCTTTAACTGCTAATTGCGCGGTCATGCAATGCTGTACCCAAACGAAATTTGCGTCCTTTTCTTCCCACAAATAGAGCTTTCTTTTGATGGTATTTGATCACCTCTGCGGTTTTTATTTTTTGTGCTATAAAAACGGAAAAAGACCGAAAATTTTGAAAAAAAAAAATGATATTTTCTACTTTTTGTTATAAAAAAAATCCAATAAACTCAATTTTAGTCATACATTTAGGCCAAAATGTATTCGGCCACATGTCTTTGGTAAAAAAAAATGTCAATAAGCGTATATTTATTGGTTTGCGCAAAAGTTATAGCGTCTACAAACTAGGGTACATTTTCTGTAATTTACACAGCTTTTAGTTTATGACTGCCTATGTCATTTCTTGAGGTGCTAAAATGGCAGGGCAGTACAAAACCCCCCCAAATGACCCCATTTTGGAAAGTAGACACCCCAAGGAAATTGCTGAGAGGCATGTTGAACCCATTGAATATTTATTTGTCCCAAGTGATTGAATAATGACAAAAAAAAAAAAAATATTTACAAAAAGTTGTCACTAAATGATATATTGCTTACACAGGCCATGGGCCTATGTGGAATTGCACCCCAAAATACATTCTGCTGCTTCTCCTGAGTATGGGGATACCACATGTGTGGGACTTTTTGGGAGCCTAGCCGCGTACAGGGCCCCGAAAACCAATCACCGCCTTCAGGATTTCTAAGGGTGTAAATTTATGATTTCACTCTTCACTGCCTATCACAGTTTCGGAGGCCATGGAATGCCCAGGTGGCACAAAACCCCCCCAAATGACCCCATTTTGGAAAGTAGACACCCCAAGCTATTTGCTGAGAGGCATATTGAGTCCATGGAATATTTTATATTTTGACACAAGTTGCGGGAAAGTGACACTTTTTTTTTTTTTTTGCACAAAGTTGTCACTAAATGATATATTGCTCACACAGGCCATGGGCATATGTGGAATTGCACCCCAAAATACATTTAGCTGCTTCTCCTGAGTATGGGGATACCACATGTGTGGGACTTTTTGGGAGCCTAGCCGTGCACGGGACCCCGAAAACCAATCACCGCCTTCAGGATTTCTAAAGGTGAAAATTTTTGATTTCACTCTTCACTGCCTATCACAGTTTCGGAGGCCATGGAATGCCCAGGTGGCACAAAACCCCCCCAAATGACCCCATTTTGGAAAGTAGACACCCCAAGCTATTTGCCGAGAGGCATGGTGAGTATTTTGCAGCTCTCATTTGTTTTTGAAAATGAAGACAGACAAGGAAAAACTTTTTTTTTTCTTTTTTCAATTTTCAAAACTTTGTGACAAAAAGTGAGGTCTGCAAAATACTCACTATACCTCTCAGCAAATAGCTTTGGGTGTCTACTTTCCAAAATGGGGTCATTTGAGGGGGTTTTGTGCCACCTGGGCATTTCATGGCCTCCGAAACTGTGATAGGCAGTGAAGAGTGAAATCAAAAATTCACGCCCTTAGAAAGCCTGAAGGCGGTGCTTGGTTTTCGGGGTTCCGTACGCGGCTAGGCTCCCAAAAAGTCTCACACATGTGGTATCCCCGTACTCAGGAGAAGCAGCAGAATGTATTTTGGGGTGTAATTTCACATATTCCCATGGCATGTTTGAGCAATATATCATTTAGTGACAATTTTGTGCAAAAAAAAAAAAAAAAATTTGTCTCTTTCCAGCAACTTGTGTCGCAATATAAAATATTCCATGGACTCGACATGCCTCTCAGCAAATAGCTTGGGGTGTCTACTTTCCAAAATGGGGTCATTTGGGGGGGTTTTGAACTGTCCTGGCATTTTATGCACAACATTTAGAAGCTTATGTCACACATCACCCACTCTTCTAACCACTTGAAGACAAAGCCCTTTCTGACACTTATTGTTTACATGAAAAAGTTATTTTTTTTTTGCAAGAAAATTACTTTGAACCCCCAAACATTATATATTATTTTAAAGCAAATGCCCTACAGATTAAAATGGTGGGTGTTTAATTTTTTTTTTTCACACAGTATTTGCGCAGCGATTTTTCAAACGCATTTTTTGGGGAAAAAACACACTTTTAAATTTTAATGCACTAAAACACACTATATTGCCCAAATGTTTGATGAAATAAAAAAGATGATCTCAGGCCGAGTACATGGATACCAAACATGACATGCTTTACAATTGCGCACAAACGTGCAGTGGCAACAAAATAAATACATTTTTAAAAGCCTTTAAAAGCCTTTACAGGTTACCACTTTAGATTTACAGAGGAGGTCTACTGCAAAAATTACTGCCCTCGATCTAACCTTCGCGGTGATACCTCACATGCATGGTGCAATTTCTGTTTACGTTTGACGACAAACAGCCGCTTGCGTTCGCCTTAGCGCGAGAGCAGGGGGCGACAGGGGTGCTTTTTTTTTTTTTTCTTTTTTTTTTTGCTTTTTTATCTTATTTTTAAACTGTTCCTTTAATTTTTTTTTTTTTAATCATTTTTATTGTTATCTGGGGGAATGTAAATATCCCCTATGATAGCAATAGGTAGTGACAGGTACTCTTTTTTGAAAAAATTGGGGTCTATTAGACCCTAGATCTCTCCTCTGCCCTCAAAGCATCTGACCACACCAAGATCGGTGTGATAAAATGCTTCCCCAATGGCGCTATTTACATCCGGCGAATTCTAAGTCATAAAATGCTCGTAGCTTCCGGTTTCTTAGGCCATAGAGATGTTTGGAGCCACTCTGGTCTCTGATCAGCTCTATGGTCAGCTGGCTGAATCACCGGCTGCATTTTCAGGTTCCCTGTTGAGACAGGAGAGCCAGAGAAAAACACGGAAGACGGTGGGGGGGCATTCCCTCCCACAGCTTGTATAAGCAGTCTAGAGGCTAATTAGCCGCTAGGATTGCTTTTACATGAAAGCCGACCGCTGGCTGAAAAGAATGATACCAAGATGATACCTAAACCTGCAGGCATCATTCTGGTATAACCACTCAAAGTTGTGAATGGCATACCTAAAGACAAAAAAATGGTTAACAATAAAGCACAGTAAACGGTAAAGTATAAAAAATTGCATACCTGAAAAGCAAACATGATAAAACATAATAAAACATTGCAGAATAGAATACAGTAAAAAAGAGCAGAACAATAGAGAGAATAGAGAGAGAGAGAACAATAAAACAACTATTTTTTTTTATTTTATATATTTTTTTTTTTTACACTTTTTTTGTAACTAACTTTTATAACTGTAACCGGTTCCAGGTTGGGGTCTCTCAAAATGCGATGGCATCTTGGGAGACCCTGTGAAAGTGCGCCTAGTCTGTGGAATGCTGTAACCTACGCTAATACTCAACTAGTGCATAGTAGCGTTCAAAACATTCACCAATGCAAAGACCAGGATTGTCAGGACAGGAGGGACAATAATAGCGGGTGTCACGCCTATATCCGCGCTTGCTGCAGACACATCTTTTTGGGGGTGGTTCGTTGGGTAGGGGTACTCGGGAGGACATAAAGAAAATGCCTCTCATGCAGCCGACTGCATTTGGTTGGGGATGTGAATGGGGGAAGTACGGGCGCTGCAGAAGCGGTGGGTTCCCAATTAGGATTGGCGAATGCAGCAGGAAGGGCACTATGGGCACGACGGGCCTGTGTTTGTCTTTTTGGTGGCAGCGGGACACTACTTGTGCTTGCCACCTCACCAGCTTGAACTGCACTTATGGGACGCGCCACGTCACCAAGTGTTACTGCAGTGCTGGTTTGACTACGACCGGGGTGTACTAGGCCGCTGGTGCTTGCCAGTTCACCAAAACGCTACCAAAAAAACTGTTAGCGATCGCAGGGATCAGGCCTGACTCTGCGAACGCTGCAGTTATGCGTTTAGTGTTCTGTAAGTGACAGTGGTCGATCGATACTGCACTTGGGTGGGCTGGGCTGGACGGAGGGGCAAAACGCAGGTGCTAGCAGGTATCTGGGCTGATCCCGCTAACACTGCGTGTTTGGGAACCCTAAACTGCTGGGGACGCTAGTATAGATCTGATCAGATCAGATATTGAGGGTCAGGGCAGTATCAGAAAGTCCAAATGATAAGGCGCCGGGTATTGACGGCCTACCTTCAGAGGTATATAAACATTATGGAGAGGTGTTGCTTCCGGAACTACTGAAGGTTCTCAATCATGCCTTGGAATCATTTAAGCTTCCAGATTCTATGAAGGATGCCTGTATCATTGTATTGCCAAAAACTGGAAAGGACCCTTTGGCCCCAGAATCTTACCGCCCGATATCATTGCTGAACTCGGACGCCAAGATTCTAGCCAGAGTCCTTGCCACAAGACTAAATAGACATATTCAGGGATTGATTCACCAAGACCAGTGTGGCTTTATCCCTACAAGATCTACAGCAACCAACTTGAGAAGGCTATATTTAAAGATGCAATTACCATCTGATAACCCTGGGAGCAGAGCGATTTTGTCACTCGATGCGGCGAAAGCTTTCGACAGCGTCGAGTGGACATACCTGTGGGAAGTGATGGGTGCGTTTGGCCTCGGGGAAAGATTCATACGGTGGATTAAAATGCTGTATTCTATCCCAAGGGCCTGTATGCAAATAAATGGTATGGTATCTGAATCTTTTTCATTATACAGAGGAACAAGACAGGGATGTCCCCCGTCTCCCCTGCTATTTGCAATGGCCATCGAACCCCTGGCTGAAGACATCCAAAATTAGAATCAATCTGCGGATTTATTAGAGGAACGAGGAATGAAAAAATCTCTCTATATGCAGATGACGCTCTGCTCTTTCTTGGGGATACGGATAAATCTTTAAGATCTTTATTGGCACTTATACAAAATTTTGGCATGCTTTCGGGATATATCATTAACTGGGATAAATCTGTCTTGCTCCCTTTAGACAACCCTAGCTTGTGCATGCTAAGAGAGGCTCCTCAGGTTAAAATTGTACCTGGGAATAATGATACATTCCAAGGTAGAAAATTATTTGACAGATAACTTATCTCCTACTCTTATTAAATTCCAGCATAAGAGTACGGCATGGACTAAGTTGCCATTATCGGTGGTGGGTCGAGCAAACCTTACAAAAATGATCTGGGCCCCTCAATTATTATATATTTTTCATAACTCACCGATATGGATACCTCTCAAATGGTTCAAAAAGATTGAATCAATTTTTCAAAGGTTATTATGGAAGGGAAAAAATCCCAGGATTAGGTTATCAATTCTCCAGAGAGAAAGGGATGGGGGCGGACTGGCTATACCCCAGACTTTACTTTATAGCTGCCCAGCTTCAGCATTTTGCTGGCTGGGGTGCTGTGAACTGGGAGGACTCTATTCAGGCACTGCTGCTAAGTAACAGTTCTCACTATAACCTCTTGGCCCAGCTGGAATCTGGGGCCTTTGCTTACACCTGTAAGAGCCCAACAATGATACTCATGAATAGAGTTTGGAAGGAAATGAGGAGCATAATGAAATATGCAGGTGCTTCTGAGTATTCACCACTCTGGGGGAATAGGCAATATAGGGAACTAGGTAAACTGAAGGGATTTGAAAGCTGGCGCTTTAAGGGCCTCCAATATATAACACAGTTGTACTCACACAATATTCTACGCTCCTTTCAGGATCTGCAGGAATCTTTTCACTTACCTCATCATAATTTTTTTAAATACTTACAACTACGAAATGCGGTCCAATCTCAGTTTAAAGGGGAAAAGAAAGTGATAAAACCAATGCCACTTATAACTTTATTAGCACGGATGACAGAAAAAAAAAAGGCTTGATCTCATCTCTATATGGTCAACTTACGAGATCATATCGAGATGAGGGTGCTAGCCCGGGCAGAAGAGGGTGGAAGCTAGATATAGGGGATATTTCAGATGCAACTTGGCAAACAATATTAGAAAGGGTACCCCTAGTCTCATTATCACCAGCACAATGTCTGACCCAATTATTTATAAATTACAGGGTATATAGAACACCGGTCAAATTATTTAAGTGGGGCAGGCGTGATTCCCCGGACTGTCCACGGTGCCAACAATCACCTGCTGATTTACTACACATGTTGTAGAATGGTCTTAAACTGGCCAAATATTGGCGAGAGGTGGTGAATACAATTAATGATACATTTAAGACATATATTCATAAAGACCCTAAAACGTGCCTGCTGGGCTACCTTGACGAAGAACTTATGCCCCATGAGATTCTGATACCAGTTAGCAGACTACTGTTTTTGGCACGAAAGCTAATTGCCCTAAGGTGGATATCTCCAAGTGCACCTTCCTTTGAGGAATGGCGTCTTCATGTAAACGACAATATTCTGAAGGAATAACAGATCTATTGTAACAGAGGCATACCCGATTACCTGTACAAACTGTGGAAGCCATGGATCTCGGTTCCACGGTTAGCCCCATCCTCACCGGTTTTTGAAGATCTTTAGTAGGGTGGGCAAGTATAATTAGGGATAGAGAACTTGGTACCAGACAGAAAATGGAGGTAGAGGGCAAAATCAGCAGGGAGAGAAGAATCTACTGACTTAAGCAACCAGCCGAGGTAACTTTTCACATAGGTAAAGATGCATAGAATACTATGGTGGGCAGGAAATGGAACAGTCATCCGAGTTGCTTGTGCTGGGGAATTTTTTTTTTTTTTTTGTGTGTGTGTGTGATGTTTTGTTGTATGTTATTATTTGTGGTTAAATACTTGTTATATTGATTGGAGAATATATGCAAGAAAAATTTCAGAATTTGCTATGGATAGACCATATGTATGGTATTCGAAATAAGGAATTTATGTACAAACTGTATAAGTGATAAGTACTATATCCAATAATATATTTTGGTTTGTAATGTTGAAATATTTATATTAAAGAAGCAAGGAATTAAAAAAAAAAAAAAAGAAGTAAAGCAATCACCAAATAGGTGAATTCCATTTTGAACCTAAACTTGGACTTTAAAGCAGTATTACACCCAAAAACAATTATATTGCACCTGACCAATTCTTTGATGTGATGGCTGCAGTAGTTTGCTTTTTAAGTTTTCCTTAGTGTTTTTCAAAAGAACAAGCTTTATTGCAGTTAGAGGGCTGAGAAAAATAGGATTTTTTCATCATACTTACATGTAAAATCCTTTTGAGTGCATCAAGGGACACAGCGTTAAGCCAATATTTATTACCTGCTGGGTTATACTTCATCTCCAGGTGAATAGACACTGGTAGACCAAAGGTCTTTAGACAGGAAGTGATCCCCTATATAACCCCTCCCATACAGGAAGTACTCGAGGATTCAGCGCTTGCTACAAAACTGAAAAAGAGGGGAGGGACCTCTGAGTCCCATGATATACTCAAAGAAAAGGATTGTACAGGTTAGTATGACGAAAAAAAATTCCTATTTTCTTTTTCATACATTATGAGACACAGAGTTAGGCTAATATTCATTACCTGCTGGGACGTCGTCGAGGGATAGCCTTGAGGGGAGGGAGACTCCCTGCCAAACAATAGCTATCAGAACTTATACAGTAGCCCGCAGTACACTGCGGCTGAAAGCCAAAACCTCGGCTGCTCGAACATCCACTTGGTAGAATTTTGTGAACGTATGCACTGAAGACCAGGTAGCAACCTTACAAATCTGAGCCAGATACCTGATGGAGAAAAGCCCAGGAGGTTCCTACACCCCTGGTAGACTGAGCTCTCACCCTAAAGGGAGGAGCTTTGTTTCAGACCGTAGGCCTGAATGATCAATTGACGAACCCAATTGGCAATGGAAGCTGCCTGCTCCTTCTTAGGTCCTTTTGGTAAAACAAAAAAAAAAAAAAAAAAAAGGAGTCTGATCCTCAGATCTAGACAAATAAACCTTGACTGCCCGGACAAGGTCCAAGAAGTACAGTGGTCTCTCTTCCGCCAAACGAGGCTGAGGGGAAAAAAGTTAAAATAATGTCCTGATATAAATGAAAGGCCAACACCGCTTTTGGCAAAAAGGATGGAACAGGTCGTAACACAACCCTGTCCTGGTGAATGATCAAGTACAGTTCCATGCATGAAAGGGTCGCCAACTCTGACACCCTTCTAGCCGAGGTGATAGCCATCAAGAAGGCTAGCTTGCTTGACAGCAAGTCCAATGGAATTTCCTCGATAGGTTCAAATGGTTGTTTCTGTAGCACAGACAGCACCAAGTTCAAGTCCCAAGGACACATAGGTGACCTAATTGGGGGAAGCAAGCGAGTTGCTCCCTGCATAAAGGTTCGGACCAGTGAATGGGAGGCTAAAGGCCTTTGGAAAAATACTGATAGGGCCGAAACTTGACCTTTGATTGTACTCAAAGCCAATTTGATTTCCACAGCTGACTGTAGAAAAAAAAATCTCCCAATCACATATTGCCGAGGATGCAATTTTTTGAATTCACACAAAGCAATATTAAAGTCTTCCAGACCTTATGATAGATCTTCCCCTAGTGACAGCTTTTCTAGCATTCACTAGGGTAGACACCACTGATCCCGAGATGCCACGGTCCTTTAACACCCTGGCTTCAATAGCCATGCCGTCAAATTTAGAGACTGTAAATTGGGGTGAAATATAGGACCTTGAGAAGTAGATCGGGGTGCCGTGGAGGCGCCCATGGCCCATCTATTGTCAGTCTCACAATCTCCGAGAACCAGGGCTTTCTGGGCCAGGCTGGTGCCACCAAAATGACTGGAACTCCCACATTTGGGGATTCGGAGAGAGGGAGGGGATCGGAGGGGAAGCATAAACCAGGGAGTACTGGCTGCATGAAACTACCAGAGCATCTGCTCCAATTACCAGAGAATCTCTTGTTCGGGACACAAACTGCTGTAGTTTGTTGCTGAACCTGGATGCCAGTAGGTCGACCTCTGGCCATCCCCCAACATTGGCAAAGTTCCTGGAACACCCCTTGGTGTAGGGACCATTTCCACGGGCAGATCTGCTGGCGGCTGAGATAATCTGCCTTCCAGTTCTCTACTCCCAGGATATGGACTGCCGATATAAAATCAGCACGTCCCTCTGCCCAGGCTAGTATGTGGTTCACCTCCTTCAGAGCTGAACGACTCCTGGTACCGGCTTGGTGGTTTATATAGGCCACTGCAGTGGCATTGTCGGACTGAACCCTAATAGGGCAGTCCTGAAGCTCCACGTCCAGGACCGTAGGGACAGTCGTACTGCCCGTAATTCCAGGACAAGGATGAACAGGATCTGTTCTGTCCTTGACCATTTCCCTTGAGCTGTGAGCCCCTCTAAGGTCGCTCCCCAGCCTGAGAGACTGGCATCTGTAGTCTGGACTCTCCAAGTTACCGGGAGGTAGGATCTTCCCTTTTGCAGGTTCTGATCCTGTAACCACTCAGTTTAGGCTTAAGCAAGCCCGAGGAGATAACATTGGATAATCCAGGGCTTGTCCTCTCCTGTTCCAAGCCAACAAGATGTCTTGTTGTAGAAGCCTGGAATGGAACTGGGCATAGGGCACTGCCTCGAAGGAAGAACCATCCTCCCTAGAAGACTGATACAGAGCCGAATGGGGGGGGGGGGGGCTTGGTGTCTGGTGCCCCTTATCCAACGCACCTTCAGGGCACAGATCCTTGTGGGTGGCAATAATACTCTTGCTTGGACCGTTATCTAGGATCAGACCTAAATACTTTAGACTTTGAGCTGGTCTCAAGGTTGACTTTTCAGTATTTAAGATCCAGCCTAAGCTTTCCAAATACCGCACTGTGCATGTTATGCTCTGTTCTAGAGCCTGTAGTGAGAGAGTGATCTCTGAGCAGGAGGTCATCCAGGTACCTGAGCACCAGGATCCCTTGGGCCCTTAAAAGACCCAGTACTGGTGCTAGGACCTTTGTGAACACATGGGGAGTTGTAGCAAGCCTAAAGGGTAGAGCCACAAACTGAAAATTACGTTCCTCTACTGCAAATTGCAGGAACCTCTGATGAGGCTGAAAGATGGGTACGTGTAAATACGTGTCCTTTATAAAACGATGGAGGCTAGAAAGTCTCCCATCTGGAGTGAGGCTACTACTGAGCAGACAGATTCCATCTGAAAAAACGATCAGTAGATACTGGTTCAGGGGATCTTGGGTCCAAAATAGGCCTTGTGTCCCCATTTAGTTTTTGAACCGTAAATATGTTTGAGTAAAACCCTGCGTCCCTTTCGGGTAAAGGAACCTCTACAATCACTCCTTGATGCACTAGTAGTGCCTGAAGCAATAATTCTTTTTGGAGGATCCGAGGGAACTCTGGATATTAAAAACCTGAGGGGAAACCCCCCGCAACTCCAGCTTGTAACCACGGAATATAGTTCAGGTGACCCACTCGTCCTGAACTATTGTTCTCCAAATGTCCGCAAAGTGCAGCAGCCTTCCCCCCACTTTATGGAGTGGGGGCGTCCCCTCAAAAGGAGGGCTTGGTGCTAGGCTTAGAAGAATTTTGGACCCAGAGCTTTTTCTGGGCCTGACCACCTTGCGGCTTGCCCCTGGCCCTAGTGCTCTGTTGGCGGCGGAACTGCCTTGGCGCTGAGACATTTGGGGAAGCAGTCCCTGAGGTTTTAAACGAAGGACACCTGGTGCTAGAGAAGTAGAGAGCTCTTACCTCCAGAAACCTTTTGGATATATTTGTCCAAGTGATCACCAAAACGTTCCCCATGGAAGGGGAAACCTGCCAATAACTTCTTACAAGAAAAAACTCGGCTGACCAGTTTTTAAGCCAAAAAAGTATGCGCATATCTACTGACAAGAGAGCCAAAAGAGAAACCTGCTGCATTGAATCCTTTAAAGGCGTCAACAGCAAAACACAGCGCTCAAGGAATATCTGCCTAATTTTCAGGCAGATCCTCCTGGTTAGGCCTGTCAGGCCGTCTAATCTGATCCTTTAAGGCAGTATTTTTCAACCTTTTTACCTTGGAGGAACCCCTGGCAAAAAGTTTGAGACCTCGAGGAACCCCTGAAATAATATTCACATCCACAACTCACGGAACATTGGTATGATCAGCGAGCTGTTGCTAAAATTTTTTGTAGAAATAGCATTAAATAAAAGATTAAATATTAGGGGACAGTGGAGGGGACAGGCCACATGACAGGGGACAGGCCACATGACACCCCCGGGGACCTCTCGCGGAACCCTGGTTGAGACTCACTGCTTTACAGACTGGCAGATACCAATTGCTGCAACAGCTGGTTGAATAGCTGAATTGGCCAAAGAAAAGAAAGCCTTTAAGAATGACTCCAATTTCTTGTCAACAGGGTCCTTCAAGCCCTGTGCGTTATCTACCAGACAAGTCAAGTTTGTGTTTAAGGAAGAGACTGCTGCAGCTACAGCTGGCATGCTCCACTTCTTAAACTTTTCATCCATGGGATATAAAAGGGGTAAAACCTCTTTAGGAGGAACAAAAATCCTGTCAGGATGTTCCCAATCAGCATACACCGCCTGTTCCAACAGAGGGTGTAAGGGGAAAGCCCATGTGGCCTAAAGAAGCCTCAGGATCCCAAAGATCCCAAAGAGGACCAGGGAGGCTCAGTAACCTCTGCAAGAGTCAACTTAAAGGCAGAACAAACCATTTCGGTAAGAGTCTGGATCAAAAGCCTCTGTGATTGAGAGGTAGACACCAACTGGATATGTTCTTGTCCAGATTGCTCAAAAGCAGACTCATCCGCCAGGCCATCCCACAGAATCCTGAGATTTAAGTTCTTCCCCATCTTCAACCCATTCCTGCTCCAGACTAGGAGGCTCTGGGGAGGGGGATCTGTCACGCTTCTTGCCACCCTGCGGTATGGAGGCAATCATGCCAGCAATCCTGTGCTCTAACCCAGCTAGGGCTGAGGACAGTTCATCCTTAGTGATAAAGGGTAAAGCAGCGTTACTGTAGGCACAATCCCAAATAGGCGCAGCGGCCTAGATTTCCCAGAAGCCTCTGGTCCTTCAGGGGATACAACACTAGGGAGACGACTAGGTTCATCAGGAACTACTGATGACATAGGTGTGCCCTTCCCTGTAGTGTTAGTCCCGCTCCTCTTTTGTGAAGACATTTAATAGCCACAAAAAGAGTACTTGGGTGTAGTATTAAAACACCTCAGAAGGGAGACCCTTTAATAGGGCTCACCCAAGCCCCTATGCAACAATCCTGCTAAGCACCTTTAGCCTGCCAAGCAACACCTGGTGATTATTCACGTGACCCGGGTAAGGAGAAATGAACCGCTGCAGGTGCCTGGTTCAGAGCCTGTTCTGTGTCCCACAGCTGCCTTCTGGAAGCACTGCATGCTTGGCATACACAGGTTAAATAAGCTGGCTGTGCGCCAGAACGTTCTGTGTGAGTGTACGCACGTGCGCGGTCCCGCCAGACGGGCATGGCTGTATTTGCACATGATGCGAATTGTCGTGCGCCCAGATAAAGGCTGTGCAGCGAAGCTGCATGCGCCAAACAAACTGCTGAGCCCAGTGGCACTCTTGTGAACGCACATGCGTCATGGCGAACCAAGGCGAAATGGCGCACCGTCATGCGCCATCATACAGGTAAAAACCAGCTAGACACAAGCAAAAAATGTACACTTTGCAAACACCCACAGCTAGCCCCAAACTTCCCTGTATGGTCACCGCACACAGGTTTCCAGCCTCTAGTTATCTTGACTGATTTAATATTGTGGCTTGCCCCAGTGATTGTAACAAAGGGGTTTCGCTTACCCGTCCAGGCGCAGGGCAACTTAGAAACTAAGAGCTCAAACTTCACGGCTGTCTTTTGAGAACCTTCAAGGACTGGGTTACCCTTTTCATGTTTAGGGTCCACTCCCTTAGACCTGTACAGCACCCTGCTGGAATGCCTTAGCGCTGTAGTGTCCAGGATTCCACTTTGCAGGGTCCAGCGCCCGGAGGCCGCATTACAGGCAAAACCTCACAGGATCTTGAGTCTTCTTTGCGAGCCTCGGGTACCCTTTATCTAAGCATATAAAGACCTGTGTCAAATGGATCCGATCGGTCAATCCCTTGATTCATTTAAGAACCATTTGTGGGACTAGAGACCTGGAGCTCAAACAAACCGTGCCATCCACCTTGCAGACACTGGTAAAAAACTGAAGTACTTCCTGTATGGGAGGGGTTGTATAGGGATCTACGGTGTCAGGATTCTAAAGCCCTGCTACAAGGGAGTCAGCGCAGAGAGGGAAGGGTAGAAACAGGCAGGACCAGCCAGGTATTTCAGGTGATTTTTTTTTTTTTTTTGGATAACAAAAAAGGTTTAAGGTTTAACCTCATATTATATGGTTTTGGTAAATCTGAAGACAAAAATCTGCAGAAAATCGAATGAGGTGTATAGGGCCTAAGAAAGGAAGTATGTTACTGGCCAGATCACCAGGGGAGAAAGCCAAAAAAAAAAAAAAAAAAAAAACACGTAATGCAGCCACCCCATCTAATGATTGCTAAGCTACAATATATTCCATTTTTGGTTTTGGTATTAGTACCGTTATAAGATTTAAGAACAGACATCTCCAATGGCTTGGAAATCATCAACATGTTGGAATAGAAGCTGTGAAACCTCTCCTCGTCTGGTACAAGCGCGTTGATCCCTTGGATTAGCAGCCATTTCAGAGCCATAAAAGCAAGCCCCTCTTTTTTGTGGATTCAAAAATACCCTTAAGTGCATAAAGCATGGAGGGGGAAGCAACAAAAGTTTAGTCTGTAACCTCTGGACACAGGTGGTAATGAAGGCCAATAAACATCTCCACACCTGCAAGAGTATAAGAGGTGCCCTTAGCTATGAGGAAAATGGTCGCCTCCAAAACCAGAGAACTTTTGGTTTTAGTTGTTATTTCAGAACAGGGATGTAAGCCTTTGATTTTAACCACTTGCCGAGTAGCAGAATGGCACACGGCTGTGGAAACTAGGGGGCGCGCGCGCTGCTTGCCCCCAGAGCCAATGCGAGTGCCCGGCGGACGCGATCACTGGTTACACACCAAGAACCAGGATCTGTGTGTGTAATCGCACAGTTTCCGGTTCTCTGAGGGGAGAAGAGACTGATCGTCTTTTCAAAGTATGAACAGCGATCTGTCATCTCCCCTACTCAGTCCTCTCCCCCCTTCAGTTAGAACAGAGGGAACACAATTACCCCCTTGATCGCCCCCTAGTGTTAACCCCTTCCCTGCCAGTGACATTTTTACAGTATTCAGTGCATTTTTATAGCACTGATCGTTGTATAAATGCCAATGGTCCCAAAAATGTGTCAAAAATGTCCGATGTGTCCACCATGTCGTCGCAGTCCCGATAAAAATAAAAATAAATAATATGCATAAAACTATCCCCTATTTTGTAAACGCTATAACTTTTGCGCAAACCAATCAATATAGGCTTATTGCGATTATTTTACCAAGAAGAATACATATCGGCCTAAAATGAGGGGAAAAAAAAATTTTTAATATATTTTTGGGGGATATTTATAGCAAAAAGTAAAAAATAGTTTTCAAAATTGTCATTTTTTTGTTTATAGCGCAAAAAAAAAAAAACTGCAGAGGTGATCAAATACCACCAAAAGAAAGCTCTATTTGTGGGGGAAAAAAGGACGTCAATTTTGTTTGGGTGCAATGTCGCACAATTGTCAGTTAAAACGGCATAGTGCCGAATCGCAAAAAGTGCTCTGGTCAGGAAGGGGTAAAATTTTCCGGGGCAGAAGTGGTTAACCTAACTCGTGTTGCGTAAGAAAAACCCTTCTTGGATTCCAAAGGCGTTACTGGCTTCTGACATGTCACCTTCACTCTCAGGGGTAAGAGTGCTTTTACCCAAAGTCACCTTTTGGATGAAGGCATCCAAAGGATGGTTCAAGCAAGATTTGCCTATTCAAAATGCAGCCTAGCAATTTGCTTCTTGCATAGTTCTGCCAACCAACACTTGAGCCATAGGATCCATCTCATGTGGACAGACCCTGTGCCCACCCTTGAATACTGCGGTATGGAATTTTCCAAGACACCAACTCAAGGCTTTCAAAAAAATTTTTAGGAACTGACAGATGGCAGGATCCCCAGTCTGATTCTCAGGAACAGAGCATACACTTCATCCCGGCCTTAAAGGCTTAGGCAAACTACCATTCCCTCCCATCTATTGCATCTGCACACAAAACTACCCATGATGACGAGTTCAAAAACTGGCCTAGCTGAGCTTGAATGTGTTAATAGTTGTGCAGGGATTCCAGCTTTTTGTGGCCAGTGTTAATTAACCTGATGGCAGCAGCATAACAAAGCAATCATGAATATGAAGTGCTGTGATGTACGATTAAGAAATACGGTTCTTTTAGACATTTCCACCTTTGCTATTAACAGACAATAAGCTGTATTTCACCTAGGTGATATAAAGAAACAGGTCCTCACCTCCACACTCCTCTATGATTTCAGCAATTGTGCTTGCTTCTTCCCCAGCCATAATCAAAATGTTTTTCAAGCCATCCAAAACCACCTGTACAACTTGGGAGTCTTTCACAGATAATAAATTGCAAAATGGTGGGATAACATTCTGTTGTACAAGGTACTCCACCTGTAAAGAAAAAAAAAATTATATACTACTATACAGGCATGTTTGTTGTGTGTGGGTAGTTTCAAGAATGACAACATACAGAAAGGGTGGTCAGATTCAACTCTCATCATCTTTTCTGATATCCACAACAGGGATACATTTGAACCCCTTCATGGAGGGTAAAATAAATCCTAACGCCTGAACAGTTTTGCAACTTTGACATGTGTTAGTAAAAACCGTACATATCACCACCATCAACTACTTTGTGTATCCAGGTGGATTATACCTTGTTTTTTTCAAGGCAATCTGGGTTTTCTTTTGGTGGTAAATGGTAATGGATATTTCCTGATATAAAATAGTAAAAAAAAAAAATTTAGCTGTATATTTCTTGCTATTACCATAACCTACCACCAAACAAACCACAATAAAATTCCTCTGTGCCTGGTGATTGCAGCGATACCACATACTGTACGATAAAACAAAACAGTGTCATTTGTTATTTTTTATCTACCTAAAACAGACACCAATACCAATTTAAAGGATGCTTTATTTTTTAAATACTACCCAAAGTTAACAGACCATGATCAAACCTTGATCTGCCCATTTCTTGTATTTTACACATTTGTTTTTGTTGACATATTTCTCCTCTAGCAGGAGAAAAAGATCTCCGTTCGAGTGAAAAAAAGAAAAGAAAAAAGGGAAGGAGGACAGGCGCAGGCTGCAGTGACTGTTGGCTGTGATAGCCAATCAGAGGCTATCGTAGTGATCAGGTACCGGGCTTCTTGCTTCCCAATTGGGACCTGGGGTACGAAAGACCTGCCTCTATGAAGCTGCATATGTGTACACGTGGTGGGAAGGGGTTAAAAAGCCTCCGTAAGCTGATGGCAAAATGTGCCACCACAGTGCACACCTGATCACTCTACACTTACCAGAGGACAAACTGGGATTTTACCAGTAGCAAAACCTTTCGAGTGGGCCACAGCCATTTTACTTTTATAACATGAAAATAATTTCTTCTCTCACCTGGTCTTTTCGTCCACTTATTGTTAAGTTGCTGATTGCCCAGGCAGCTTCTTTTTGAGTTCCAAAATCACCCTAAAAAAAAAAAAAAAAAAAAAGAAAATTATACTATGCCATCTGAGTAAACACAAACACACACACCACTAAGTTGCATAAACATAATATAATACATACTATGCTTTACAGCATTGCCATTTATGACTGAGCAGTAGTATCGAGTTTCAAATTCAGAGGCCACAAACTCACCTTAGCCAGTTGATGTATGATCATTGGGATTAGTCCAGCATCAATAACCGCTTGAACCTGTTGCTGATTGCCCGCTGTGATATTGGACAGGAACCAAACTGCTTCCTAAAAACATCAAAAGTATTGTACAGTAAGATCATAGTATTAAGCAACAGCAAACTTTTCAAGGAAGTTTTTATCGCCTTAATAACCAGGCCATTTTTTGCATTATTGCGTTATTTTAACTGCGCGGTCTTACAACGCTGTACCCAAATAAAATTGATGTCCCTTTTCCCCACAAATAAAGCTTTCTTTTGGTGGTATTTGATCACTTCTACGGTTTATTTTTTGCGCAACAAAAAACAACCAACAATTTTGACATTTTTTTTTACTTTCTGCTACAAAACATATCCAATAAAAAAATAAAAAAAAATCTTAAAAAAATCTATTTTCTTCATCAATTTAGGCCAATATGTATTCTGCTACATATTTTTGGTATAAAAAAAAAAAAAAATTCCAATACGCGTATATTGATTGGTTTGCGCAAAAGTTATAGCGTCCACAAACAGTAATGGCAGCAATCAGCGATTGCAGCACCTGACAATTTTTGGGGACCAGTGACACTAATAATGATCAGTGCTAAAAATATGCATGGTTACTATACTGACACTGGCAGGTAAGGGGTTAACATCAAGGGAGAGCAAAGGGTTAAGTGTGCTCCTAGGGAGTATTTCTAACTGTGTGGGGGTTGCTCTGACTAAATAAAGATAGAGATCGGTGTTCCTGTTTAGCAGGAACACAAGATGTTCATCTTCTTCCCTGTCAGAATGGCGACCTGCCACATTTACATAGGCAGATCGCAGTTCTGCCTCTGGGGAACGATTGCAGGTGGCCGGCGGACATTGGGTCAGTCGGACCCACTGATTGGCATCCCGTGTCCAATCAGCTGTGATTGCGCCACCCAGTGGCTATTGTACGAAATTACGTACAGGTACGCGATTTTGCGCAATAGAGCCGACCTGCTGCAGGAAGAATGCGGTCGGCAAGTGGTTAACCTACCATACCTTATGTACAGCTCACTGAACATTCTTGGTGTGCCATGATGAATTTAAACCCAAGTTCACCTTTTACATGTTACACCCCGAGTACCAGTGTAACAGGTTCTAAAAGGTGAACCTATCTTACCTGCAGGCATCTTCTCCCTGAGCACTGGATTTTCTGATTTAGCAATGCACAATGACATCACTCCTGTGCATGAGAGGAAGTGCAGTCATCCCAGCACACCTCCAGTGTGCCACAATGTAAACTGAGCTGTACATGCACAGCTCAGTGTACATTTTGCAGAGGACTGTATATAGGCAAGTGTACTTTATTGCAGATGTGACATTGCATGTCTCTTCTGCAATAAAAGGACAAGTCTGTTCACAATTAGTCACAAGAACCACAAGGAACCTGCATTTCAGCATTTTTTTTTTTTACATTGAATACAAGGTATTCTCTAATTGGCAGAGTTGGAGAGGAAGGGCGGATGACATCAAACTCCATTTGGCCAGACAAACATGGCTTCTGAGTGGCGAAGATGTGGACAAGCGACTGTTTAGAGAAAAAAAAGGAAGTTCCTCATGCACCCGCCAGAATAGGCAGCAGCTTGCTGTATGTAGAAGAGGTCACAACAGTGAATTCCAGCTTCACCATCAACCACACAGAGGTGACATCTGGTTAAGTAGTTTGAGCCAAGCTGGGCAAAGCCGATGTTTAACCTCTAGACATCCGCGCTATAGCCGAATGCCGGCCACAGCGCGGACCTACATTCCCGGGAGGCCGTCATATGACGGCCTCCCCTGTGCACGCTCCCTGTGCTCGCCCTGGAGGGCGCGATGTGATCACTGAGTCACTGAGACTCGGCTGATCACCGATCTAAGTAAGGGGCCGGTCCCGGCCCTTTACCATGTGATCAGCTGTCAGCCAATGACAGCTGATCACATGATGTAAACAAAAGATCGGTAATAGTTTTTTTTTTACTCACGCTGACAGCGCGAGTAGAAAAAAAAGCCGATCACCGGATCGGATGTGAGGGACATCGGTCCCCAAGTGGAAGAGGCACATCTGCCTCATCAGTGCCCACAAGTGCCACCTAACAGTGCCCACAAGTGCCACCTAACAGTGCCCACAAGTGCCACCTAACAGTGCCCACCTGTAGTGCCAATCAGTGCCACCTGCCAGTGCTGCCCATCACTGCCGCCCATCAGTGCCCATCACTGCCGCCTCATCAGCGTACATCAATGAAGGAGAAAAATTCCCCTTTAAAAAATTTTTATAACAAAATATAAAAAAATAAACATTTTTTTAAAAAAAAAAAATTCAGTTTTTTACATTTTTTTTAATAAAAAGTAAAAACCGCAGAGGTGATCAAATACCACCAAAAGAAAGCTCTATTTGTGGTGAAAAAATGATAAAAATTTCATTTGGGTACAGTGTTGTATGACCGCGCAATTGTCATTCAAAGTGCGTCAGCGCTGAAAGCTGAAAATTGGTCTGGATAGGAGGGGGGTTTAAGTGCCCTGTAAGCAAGTGGTTAAACTACTCATTCCTAGAGTTCCTTTCACAATTAAGACTATTTGACCAGTTAGCTTTCTTGTTTTTCAGGTTCAAAAAACGTAGACAATTTGACATTGGACTACCTTGTTGATTTTTTCTTTAGGATGTGTCAGTAGATTTTGAAAATGTGCAAGGACATCGCAGTTCAACACCACCTGAGTCTGTTCATCAGTGCCTGTCACTATATTACCCACGGCTCTTAGAGCTGCTGTCTGAGAAGGACAAATGAGAAAAGAAAAATCATAACATACATCAGATTTTATTGGCTCTTAAAGTTGTACTGTATAGAGAATGGGAATTACACCACACAGGTGCATTAGCGCGTGTTGCATTAAAAAAAAAAAAAAAGCTGCATGTTTGCATTTAAAACACAGAATACAATACAATGCATTGAGCTGCCCCTGTACAACGCACACCGGTGCGCACATTATACGGAGCATAATGTGTGGGCTGGTGTGAACTGGCTCTTACAGCAGTGGTTAGCATGCCAGCCTTACAGCTAAAAGGATAGAGGTTGTCATGCAGATGGCTCTGCTACATGGTGTTAGACCCAGAATTATGCAGGCATCAAGAGATGGGCATTCAATCAGTCATAACTTAGGGAAACCCCCCGCAACCACTGGAGGAACCATGGTTGAGAAATGCATCAATGGCTACAAAGTGTAGTTTACCAAGAGGCAGGGGTGTGTGTGTGTTTATTTGTGATGTGTGCCACGAATCTCTAGTTTGTGTTTTTTATTTGATAATTTATCTTATCACTGTCCCAAGGGGCTGATGCACCCTATGTAATATGCAAAGCTCCATATTACACAACTTTTGGGCTCTTGGTTGGTCCAAATTAGTGATCTGATGGCCGTAAGGTCATGTGATCACGGTCAGTGGCATGACTTGCACCTTCTCACTAAAGCCACCAGTGTATTTGGAAGGAGAAGCCAAAGACAATTTAACGGCAGTCAGCTGGAATTGGTGCAGTTCTCCAATGAATTACCATTTTTTTGGCAATGATGTGCTTTATGTATGAATATAAAAAAAACATGCTTCCATCTATATTAATTGTACAACACTATTAATGGCTGTAAATTTAAAATTAATGACCAGGCCAGTTTAAAATATCTATACAGAATGAGAAAGTCAAATCATTTTTTAATATCTTACCAAAAACACAATTTTCGGGAACATTAAATTCAAATAACAAAATATCAAGCACGATAAGTGATCTAAATCAGTGTTTCTCAACTCCAGTCCTCAAGTACCCCCAACAGGTCATGTTTTCAGGCTCTCCATTATTCTGCACAGGCGATTTGATCAGCTTCACTGCCATAGTAATTACCACAGCCGTTTCATCTGAGGGAAATCCTGAAAACATGACCTGTTGGGCGTACTTGAGGACTGGAGCTGGGAAACCTTGACTTCAATGGCAAAGGCATTTCCTGACTATTTATACAGCGATTCCTTATCTGTATTTATTTTTTTTTACTGTACACTTTTTTGGGACAACCATTGACTAAACAGTGAACTTGCGTACTTACAATTGGAGCAAAAAATGAATTAAACGCATCAAGATATTTGTGTATCGGCCCAGGTAGGGTATTAGTGTGATGCACTGAACAAGCTTACCAGTTCCAAATACATTCAGGTGCCACTAGAAAGTGGTATTTTGCAGCCAAAACTAAGCAACTTTCTCCGCAATACTAATCTTTATTCTGGCACCATCCCCCAAGAAAACACGAGAAGAGGGGCGCCTCTGGGTGCAGATGTAGGACAATTTTAATGTAAAAATAAAATACACAGGCAACTCACGTTAGATGGAGTGAGCGTTTGTCCCAACATAGGGGAGTCATCAGTGTGGCCAGTCTCTTCCTGCTGTATGAGTGCTCAAATCAACCCATGACACCGCTGGATGGTCGTGAGGCGGCTGCAGTGGATGATACCTCAGAACGAGGCTTTAGGCACAGATGGTAACCAGGCAAGGAGAGATGACGTCACTGGAAAGCAACGCGTTTCCTGAGCGCACAGGCTGCGAGTGACGTGGCGGCCACACTGATGGCTCCCCTTATGTTGGGACAAACGCTTACTTTGACTCCATCTAACGTGAGTTGCCTGTGTATTTTATTTTTACATTAAAATTGTCCTACATCTGCACCCAGAGGCGCCTCTTGTGTTTTCTCAGTGCATCCGGAACATGGTTTCTGTTCCACCCTAAAGGAAAGTGTGGAAACCCTCCTTTCTCCTTTTATCATCATCTCACATGGTCCTTGGACTTTATTATAACGACTGTAGACTTTTTGTTATAACAGTTCTATCGTGCATATATAATGCTTACACAGCACATTATTAAAATTTTGGGTGATATTGACAGGTCCAGTTCTCTGCGCCTTTACTTGTATATGGCACCACCCTACGCAAGAGGTTCACTGTGCCCTGTGGCCGTCTTCCAGTTCCTTCGGTGCCACATTTGGCACCTTTCAGTGGGAGGGAGACAGGTAACATTTTTGACAGGTACCCATTCCAACTTTCGGAAGACTGCACCGCCGTTCTTAGAAAGTTCAGATCCCCTCCCCTTTACGCCGCCGGGCCAGTTAAAAAGCGCAGCACGCTTCGAGCATAAGTGGTAGGTAACCGGCTCTGAAGCTGAAAGGTTTCACTGCCGGCTTACTTACAACAAACGGTGGCAGCACCCGAGAGCCCATTTGAAAATCGGCTGGGGTGCCAACATCGCAGGCTCCATGGACAGGCAAGTGTCCTTATATTAAAAGTGAGCAACTACAGTATTTGTAGCTGTTGACTTTAAAAGAAATTCCCCCAGGCTCGAACACCACTTTAAGTGAGCAACACTCCAATCAATATGCAAACCTTGACTTTTCTTTTTTTAAATACAAATTACACCTCCTGCCTAAAAACAGAGCACTAAAGCGGTTTTACCTGAACTTTTACTTCCTGGTGGCTCAAAAGCGGTACTAAAAATGGCACAACTCCAGAATCTATCACCATCTGTATTTGTTCATTACCACCATCAGTTAAATAGGACAACGCCCATACTGTATCCACTAGAATCTAAAAAAAAAAAAAAAATAGAAGGGAAAATTTAAACCTGTGCAGAATAAGCGACAGAAAGAAAAAAGTAAATGACAGCAGGTACTTTATGATCAGAAAGCTCTTTATTATATGGGATTGAAAATAAGATTACTTTCACCTACAATAGTGTCGGTACCAATTCAGATTAAATACCATAAAGAGAACACAGACATTCCATTTTAAAATATGCTAAAGATATACTACTGTAACCAAATCTAAGTATACACTTCAAGGCCACTTGCATCAACCAGTAATTACCTAAAACAGCAAATGGATGGACTTCGATGGACTCTTACTAGAAAGCAGTAAGTGACAGCTCGTAGACAAAGAAATTTAAAAAGGTTTTGAGCATATTGTAAAAGGGGTGTACTTGCGCCTCATTTGAATGACAGAACACAAAAAACAAAAAAAAAAAAAAAAAAAACATTCAGCGACACTTGAGGCACAGAGGTATCATCCATTTCTCTACTACACATTAACCGGTCACATTTTAAAAATGGAAAAATTTCCATACTTACATTAATATCTGTATGGTAGATTAGGACACATAAAGCAGGTAAAATCTAGGAAGAAAAAGCAAAAAAAAAAAAAAAGACACTTACTACATCAATTTAAATAAAATTTGGAAAAACTGGTTAATTTGTTCTAACGCAATCCTTTTCTTATGGCGTAAACAGCAGATCTCAATACAGACCATGCCTGAAGAAGTTTGGACACAAGGAAAGTTGCTTCTGTCCCTTTGAGATATACTTGCATATAATGCACTTGGATATTCAGTATGTAAACAGAACATTTCCCCATGACGACAGAATTGCCATTATCTTGGCCAAAACATAGGTACAGTAGGCGCTGTCGGAACAAAAGCAGTCATGCTCTCTAAGGGCCTGCAGTAGACTTGTATATGAATCAGATGGGTTTTGCATTTCCATACAAGTCTATGAGAATGCAAAGCTTGCTTGAAGCAGGTCAAATACAGGTCAAAAGGAGGTCTACTGCAGGGCAAATACACCTGCCAATGAATTTAATGTCAAATCTCATTAGAATCTAAAAACGGATGCCAAAGCCTGTCAAAGTTGGTCCTTGGAGGCAGCATAAAATGCATCGAGAGTACAGCGCGCTTGTGGAGTTTAGACATACTGTTACCATGAGCAGTGTACTGCAAAAAAAAAAAAGTATGGGAGAGATTCTCTCTCCCCACCACCCACAATGAACAGCTCAAACTGGTTTAACTGGAAGTAGAGTACTCTTAAAGAGGAAGTAAACACTGGTGGGTTTTACTTCTTCTTTATTTCCCTGCAAAGGTAAAGCATAATGGGCTACCATGCATCGCATAGTAGCCCATTATGTGTGACTTACCTGAAACCGAAACTCACAATGTCACCGTTGTCCCCACTAGCAGGGAGCATCCATCTTCTCTCCTCTTCCTTCCGGGGCCGCGAACGTCGGCTTTGTGACTGGCCGGTCACGTGACGTCACTCCCGCGCATGGGCGCGGGAGCCGGCAGTCACGGCTTGGCCCTTTTTAGAAACGGCACGATGTGCCCTTTCAAAAGCGCGCCGAGCTCGGCCTTTTTGTAAATACCTCCCAAAACCGTGGAAGTTTAGAAAATATTTCCAGCACCTACAGGTAAGCATTAATATAGGCTTACCTGTAGCTAAAAAGTGGTTGTACAGGGTGTACAACCACTTTAAAAAGGTAAGAAACAAAGTACAAAAGAGTATTAAAGCGGTAGTAAAGTTAGTGAGCAATCAGAGAAACCCACCTCTATCCTATATACACACCTCCTCAGGGTGTCTTCTCCTGACCCTTTGGTGCTCCACCAGCGGTGGTCTGTTGATGTCCCTGAACTGGACTCTGAGGACTGGGAGAACGTGTGGGATTATATTATACTTGTACATAGCGCCTACATAAAATGGAGCCTGCCCACTCCTCAGCATGTTGGCACTGCGCCAGTCAGCAAGGAGATTTTATACACATATTTTGGTCCTGTCCTGCAATTACAGTATACTGGACACAAGTACTCTGTCATTCAATCAGTAGCCAATATTCTGGTTTCCCCTTCCCCCATGTGCCTACTAGGCATGGTGGAGTATCTGGCTCCTAGAGTGGAGGACAGAACTTTGATTGGCCTCCTCTTGTTTTATGCTAGGAAAGCAATTAAGTTACGCTGGAAAAAGCAGACCCCTGCTAGTCTACTTTTCTGGAAGAGGTTGGTTAATGCCCTCCCCTACTACAAAGATACATATGCTCATAGGGGTTGCCCCAGGAAGTACGATAGAGTCTGGGCCAAACAGCTAGCGGAACCTACCACGGCTGTAGATAGTTAACATGTGTTCCCTAAAGTTCCCTCATTAGCCTGATGAATGCACTAAAATCTCCCAGAAAACAGTGATTACTATGGCTAGGGTGGTTAAAACACAGGTTCCAGAGTTGGTATTTGCAGGTTTTAGCCATAATGTGCTAGTACTGTATGCACTGCATACTAGGACATTATATGACAGACTTGGCGACAAACTGACCCCTTCAGCGCTGCATTGTCATGGCTCCCCGATGCTTCCATATTTGTCCTTTCAGGTTTTGTATCTTCGGCTGCTTAAATGGCCAGCTCAGAACACATTACTCGCTGTCAGGCAGTACATTTATGAAAAAGGACAGCCAAAGACCTGAGAAAGGGGTCAAAACCTGCAAGACTGCAATGCAAAACAAATTCGGCATACAATAAAGAAAATGTTGGTAAATAAAGGGCCTGTGTTCACACTAGGGTGGTGCTGTAATGCATGTTAGTGCAATGCAGTGACATTCATTCTTGATAGGCAATGCAACAAGCAGAAATGCACTAGTGTATGAAAATTCTACATACACCACCACCTTTTGGGTGCTCTATTCAAAAGAATGAGCTCCCTTAACACAATTCACATTAACACAAGGAATAAAATGCAAGGAAAGAATTCCATTGTGTGACAGGAGTCGCTTTGTGTGGGGGCTTGTGGAATCCAGCTTACCTTGGAGAGCTCTGGAAACTCAGAGTCCAGCTCCCCCGGCCCCTCCTATGTGTAAATCACCCTGTATCCATTAGGGGCACAGGGTGACTGAGAACCCCAGTCTGATTTGTGCTAGTCAAACTAGTAAAGCAACACTGAAATGTTGTATATATGTATAGATTGTGTGTTGTCTTATGCTGTTGGACTCTTTGCTGGGATCGTTTGGGGGTGTGGCTGTATTCTATTATTCAAATGTTTCAATGCCTGTGTGTTCCTTAATGCTGACTGGACAGTTTACCCCGCCCTAAATCCAAGGAAGGGGGCATTGCCCCTGAGTTGTATATCTGTTTGTGCATGTGTGTGTTTCAATAAAGTCTGTTTTCACCTTACATTGAGTTACGGCTAATGACTGGGTGCTCTGAGGGATCTTGGATCGTTTAGTACCCAAAGGATTTACGGTGAGCAGACATCTTGAGTACGGTGTTCCGTCACACATTGCATTTGCAATACTATCCAAAACTAGTTTCACCTATATAGACGGTCCCCGAGTTACAAACATCCAATTTACAAAATGACTCACCTGCGAACAAAGGGAGACAATAGGAAGTGAGCGGAAATCTACCCCTAGGATGGGAAATTCACTCCTGTAAGAGTCATCATGGGAGAAAGGTTTCTCCACTGAAACTGTATCACCAATTCTTGTTTCCACAACAACCCAAAATTTTCAAAATCCAATTTGCACAGGGACAGAAAGTGGGGTGAAATTTTCTGAACAGGAGCACAACAAAACCGCAAAAACAAACATTACTGGGGTGTCAGCCCATCCCTGTGCTGTCCAAAACTTAACTTTTTTTAGCTGGAGTTAAAATTAAAAAAAAAACAAACATACCTGTTCCAGCTTGCATACAAATTCATCTTAAGAACAAACCTACAGAACATGTACAGATCATGTCTGTAACCCAGGGACTGCCTGTAATCTACAAAGGCCCGTTATCCAGGTTGGACATGTGGGGCTTTGCTTTAAGACTAAGGTCCAAACTAGGCCTTAGTCTAAGCAGAGAGACTAGCATTGCTGTGTCATTCAGCAGCACAAATCTGGTGCACAGAATTAGGTCATCAGAAGGCTAAGGTGCTCATTAGTCAGTAACCTCCTACACCAGTGATAGCGAAGCTTGGCACCCCAGAAGTTTTGGAACTACATTTGCCATGATGCTCATGCACTCTGCAGTGTAGTTGAGCATCATGGGAAATGTAGTTCCAAAACATCTGGGGTGCCAAGGTTCGCCATCACTGTTCCACACAATACCAGCAATGCAGTATATCATGCCTGCCACAAAAGTGGACAAGCTTCACATAGAAGAAAATGTATTTAAGAAAAAAAAAAAAAAAAAATGGCTTGAAATGGTTGAAGTATTTTTTTTTTTTTTAAATAGTTATACTTACCTGCTCTGTGCCCAGATTCTCCTCTTCTGGGGTCCCCCACTGGCACTCCTGGTTCCTCCCCCTGTCGTGTGCCCCCATAGAAAGTTTCTTGCTATGGGAGCATTTGTGTGGGCTCGATCCTGCATGGTGTGCATCTATTGATCCCCCCCAAGCTCCCTCATCACTGCATTTGACAGCAGCAGGAGCCAATAGCGCCCACGGAGTCCAGTGAGAAGGAAAGGAGAAAGAGGTGGCACAGCACTAGATCAAGATAGGGCTCAGGCAAGTATGAGCATACAGGGTACTTTCGCACCTTCCTGCCCAGGCCAATTTTCAGCTTTCAATGATGTCACTTTTTAAATGACAATTGCGCGTTCATGCTACACTTATTTTGTTCCCACAAATAGAGCTTTCTTTTGGTAGTATTTGATCTACTCTGCGTTTCTTTATTTTTTTGCTAAACGAATAAAAAAAAAAGACCAAAAAAAATTTTAAAAAAATAACATTTTTCTTGGTTTTTGTTATAAAATTTTGAAAATAAGTACGTTTTCTCCTTCACTGATGGGCACTGATAAGCAGCACCGATGAGGGGCACCGATATGCGGCACTGATGGGAACTCATAGGTGGCACTGGTGGGCACTGATAGGAGACACTGAAAGGCTGCACTGATGGGTACTTAAGGGTAGCACTGATAGACGGCACTGATAGATTTCACTGATAGGCATCACTGGTGGCACTGGATGTCATTTTTCATTGACACTGATTGGCAGCTGCCTGGTGGTCTAGGGTGGCATACCTGGTGGACCAGTGTGGTGGCCATCCCTGGTGGTCATGGGCAGGCATCCGAGGGGGGCCTGCGCCGATAAACAATCAGCACAGACCCCCCATCAGGAGAGCAGCCAATCGCTCTCCTCTACTCACGTCTGTCAGGCGCAAGTGAGGAATAGCTGATCAATGGCTCTTCCTGTTTACATCGTGATCATCCGTGATTGAACACGGCTGATCACGTGGTAAAGAGTCTCCATCAGAGACCCTTTACCTAGATCGAAGTTGCGGTGTGTCAAACTGACACGCCGCAACAACGATCGCCGCGATGCACGTGCCCCCTGGGGGCGTGCAGCGGTTTGATATCCTGACAACGTCATGACGTCCGGTCAGGGTATTGCAACCACTTTGCTGCTGTCATTTTGCTATATGGTGGGCAGCAAGTGGTTAATGAAGAGTTCATCAAGATAGAAAACCATCTGCCTTCACAACCACTTTAAAATACAAGCAAACAGCTTAATGGATAGCAACTGAGGATTTCAAGAAATAAGCCCCAATAACGTGCCATTGCGATTTGCTGCTTTATTGAAACACCGAAGGATGGTGGCATATTATAGACCATCTCAAATATGAACGTTCACCCTGCAAACAGTCAAATTCAAACTTTCCATTCGATTATCTTGTCAACAGAATTACTGCTTAACCTACAGATCTGTTTTAGCCCTGGTTCACATTGGAGCGATTTGACAAATAACATGCCAAATCAGCAGCAATGGCACCAATTCCCAAAAGTTGTTTCTGTACTTTTGGCAACTTAACCACTGGCAACTTTATATATACGTTATTTTTTTTAAAGATGGACATCTCGGTAGCGGCAGCAGCTGCTGCCACAACCAAGGTATCCATCTTTAGGGCCGGCGTTTCTGTACATGATAATGGTGGTCTCTGCGGCGGGTTCGCCGCGAAATCACCGTTATCGGCGGCGGGAGAGGTGCCACCCCCCCTCCCGCCGCTCTCCCGCGCCCTCCGCCGCTTACCGGAGCAGTCGGTAGCGGCAGAGGAGATCGGGACCTGTCACTGCTGAGGTACCGGCGTGACCGGTAGAGCGAGAGCAACAATTCTAGCCCTAGACCTCCTCTAACGCAAAACATGCAACCTGTAGAATTTTTTAAATGTCGCCTATGGAGATTTTTAAGGGTAAAAGTTTGACGCTATTCCACGAGCGGGCGCAATTTTGAAGCGTGACATGTTAGGTATCAATTTACTTGGCGTAACTTTATATTTCACAATATTAAAAAAAATTGGGCTAACTTTACTGTTGTCTTATTTTTTTTATTCAAAAAAGTGATTTTTTTTTTCCAAAAAAAGTGCGCTTATAAGACCGCTGCGCAAATACGGTGCAAAAAAAAAGTATTGCAATGACCGCCATTTTATTCTCTAGGGTGTTAGAACCCCAAACATTATATATTGTTTTTTTTCTAAGTAATTTTCTAGCAAAAAAAACTGTTTTAAACATGTAAACACCTAAAATGGCTGGTCCTTAAGTGGTTAAGGGTGCGATTTCCATAGACAACTGTGCAGCAACCCGAAATTGACCCCGACTGACATGTGGGAATGAAATTGTGCGAGTTCAGCTGAACTCGCACAATTTCATTCCCGCTGTCGGTGTGAACCTAGGCTTAAAGACAGCTTGAAAACATCTATCACAGCGATCAGCAATGCCCAAGATATCCACTCCCTCCCACTCCAACTATGCCCACAGCTCCCGGTTTTAGACAGCTTGAAAACATCACAGCGATCAGCAATGTCCAAGATATCCACTCCCTCCCACTCGATCTATAGCCACAGCTCCCGGTTTTATCCTCTGCTCTGAGCCTCATGTTGAAAGAACCCCTTCAGGACTGACAAGTTACTAAAATCTTTACAAGCTCTACATGCAAGTACATTTTAGAAGTGATGATTCCATTAAGCAGTAAATATAGAACAGATTAGTCATGATTTCCCCTTGATCTTAAAAGAGTGATGAGTAAATCCTCTCATGGAGGTATCAAAAGCAAAGCTATTTCAACACTACTCATTCAGAAAACAAAACAAATGCAGCGTGTCAATTCCAAGATACATTAGTAGCCTTAAAGAGGAACTTCACACTCCCAATAAAAATTAGGTGTTTTTCCCCCTTTGCTGCTCTTTTCATGCTGTACCACATACATTTATAGATCCAGCCCTGTCCTCTATCACACCATTCTCCTACTACAGGTCCTGAGTCACCATCTTCCTTTTTTATGTAATGGGGAAAAGGCTCGCTCTTTCAGTCGGCGACACAGCGCTGACATGCGGTCAGACCTGGCGACGTGTTCACTTAAATATTAAATGAATGGTGGAACGATTGAAACTGAGTGCGGAGGGGCGACCTAGTTAAGGGAGAGCCTCAGCTGGGGGCTATAAACCCCTTTGTTAAAATTTCACATTTAATATTGTACTTCCCTTTTTGTGAACAACTGTTGGCTTTTAGGTCGTTACCAATACCGGTGTGAATATCAATGTGTATTTATTTTTGTTGATGTCACTTATAATACAATGTATATGTGAATTTCTATTTATCCTCCCTGGCTCTCCATTTGAGAGTTTGTCATAACAAAGGTTCGATATAAATGGTAGAAATTAGTGCCTCCAGGAATAGAAATGTAGCATATCCCAAGAGGAATTACTTTAGGCTCCATTCACACTTGTGTGACTTTTCATACAACTTTGGACATCAAAGTTGCATGACAAGTTGTTCCCCATGTATTCCAATTATACCCATTCATATATGCGCAACTTAAAATTGCAGCAACTTCAAAGTAGTTCATGCACTACTTTGGTTCGACCTTTATGCAGCTTAAGGGCCATAGACTTAGGGCCATGTTAATCCTCAGAAGATGCATGAAAGCCGTACCTGAATAGTATACAATGCAACTTGTGTGCAACAGTTGTCCATTACCACTGGGGAAAGCCAGTCATATCCAAGTTGCACCCATCCAAAGTTGCGTAAAAGTTGTACTCCAAAGTCGGCGCAACTTTGGGAGTCGTACAAGTGTGAATGCAGCCCTACAGCCACCATAGACTATATATATGTCAGCCATTTTTGACGTGACCTAGAGATGAAGTCCATATGCTACAGAACCATGCCACTAAGTATTATTACCATAGTTCTCATACAGCTAGAGGCCCGCCAGTGTGACACCCCTGCGAGTCTTAGCATAGATTCGGCTATAGGTCACATCAAAAATGGCCGACGTGTATGGTCTATGGTGGCTCCAACAAAATGGCTGAAAATACAATTCCCGCTAGTACTATATCAATACAGATCATCACAACCAATCTGGTTGCCCTGATGAAGTCACGCGACTGAGGGTAGGCAACCTCAGCTGTGGTGAAACTACAAGACCCATGAGACATTGCAAAACCCTGACAATCACAGGCATGATGGGATTTGTAGTTTAACCACAGCTGGAGTTTTGGGTTTGCCTACCCCTGGTATAGGGTATCCCAGACCAGAAATAATGCCAAGCATCAATACATGCTGAGTATACAGTTTCTATAGGCTTTACTTGTTCAATGCAAGAGTCTTTTCAACCTAATTGGTGTTACTTTATAATATTACACTATGGGAGGCATTCTGTGCTTTATCCCAACATGCTGAGATGATACATTGGTGCCTTAAAGGGAACAGCACCTTATTGTTGAATACGCTAACCTGGGTGAAATGGGAGAATACAGGTATTTCCGGGATGGCCATACAGGCTACCAAGCATAAACTTGAGCTTTATTTGAATTATAACTAAGGTGAGAGTTCTGCGAGCATGGTAGTGTCGGAAGAAGGTGGAAGTGCACTTGTTGGTTGTTCACAAATGCATGTGGATTAGTTTATATACACCACATTTAAAGAATTTAATTTGTCACAGTCATTCGTGTTATATTTATATGTATCTACAGTGGACTTAATTATTTTTGCACATTTAACACAGTGTTATTTGGGTGGGGAGTTTATGTTTTGCACAATTGTGTTTTGAATGCTATTTTTGCTGTTTATTGAGCTTATTGTGACACTATAGTGCAAAGCTGCGGAACTTGATACAGAGATAAAAACAAATCTTTCTACATAAGTTGTATCAGTTTATCTGCAGCCATGTGTCCTGTACAGCCTTCTACAACACATAGAATTTGTCAGAATCTTAGTACAAAGCAGGGGGTAGGGATCTGAATTCACACAACATGCAGCTCAGGGAGAAGAACTCTGAGCCTGATAGCAGTGAAGGGACACACACCTGCCCTTCCCTATGCCACACACAGAACAAGCTCAGCTGTGGCCGTCAATGACGGGCTCTCCTCCCCCTTCACTTTTTGTCTTAGGGGTCAGGAAAAGCTGCCAGAAGTGACTCATGCAGATAGAAGAAGAACCAGGCAGCGGAGAGAAATCACACTCAGTGCTTTGGATAGACGCATCTACACACAGTATACTGTAGAAGGATGTGCTTTGTTCAGATTTCATGTCTGAAGTTTACAACTAGGGCTGCAACTAACGATTATTTTCATAATCGATTAGTTGGCCGATTATTGTTTCGATTAATCGATTATTCGGTTAATAACCTTAAAGTGTAGTGTATAATTTAGTTTAATATGTAAAGTTTAAAAAAAAAAGGAAATTTATTCCTAAATATCTCAATGCAGTGTTAAATATAAATTACCAACTTTATGGTTAGGGAGCAAAAGCTCTAATCCACTCTGAGAATAAGACAGAGGAGATATACTGTATAAACAATTAGAAGAGATATACTGTATATACTATTAGAAGAGATATATTGTATATACGATTAGAGGATATATATACTATTAAAGGGTGAATCTGGTAAATATCAGACTCAGAGATCAATTTTTTTTATTTAAAAAACAATGTCTTCCGTCAATAAAAAAAATGTAATTTTAACCGCTTCAGCCCCGGAAGAATTTACCCCCTTCCTGACTAGAGTACTTTTTGCGATTTGGCACTGCATCGCTTTAACGGACAATTGCGCAGTCGTGCGACGTGGCTCTCAAACAAAATTGACGTCCTTTTTTTCCCACAAATAGAGCTTTCTTTTGGTGGTATTTGATCACCTCTGCGATTTTTTATTTTTTGCGCTATAAACAAAATAAGAGCGACAATTTTGAAAAAAAACGCATTATTTTTTACTTTTTGCAATAATAAATATCCCCCAAAAATATATCAAAAAACATTTTTTTCCCTCAGTTTAGGCCGATACGTATTCTACATATTTTTGGTAAAAAAAAAAAGCAATAAGAGTTTATTGATTGGTTTGCGCAAAAGTTATAGCGTTTACAAAATAGGGGATAGTTTTATGGCATTTTTATTAATAATTTTTTTTTACTTGTTTTGGCGGCGATCAGTGATTTTTATTGTGACTGCGACATTATGGCGGACACATCGGACATTTTTGACACTTTTTTGGGACCATTGTCATTTATACAGCAATCAGTACTATAAAAATGCATTGATTCCTGTGTAAATGACACTGGCAGTGAAGGGGTTAACCACTAGGGGCGGGGAGGGGTTAAATCAGTACTAGGGAGGTGTTTCTAACTGTAGGGGGGTTGGGCTGTGTGTGTCAGTACACTGATCTCTGCTCCGATGACAGGGAGCAGAGATCGAGTGACACTGTCACTAGGCAGAACGGGGAGATGCTGTTTACATCAGCATCTCCCCGTACCTGCTCTCCGTGTGACGATCGCGGGTATCCCCGCCGCGATCGAGTCCGCGGGACCCGCGACCCGACTCACGGAGCTCCCGGCCGGCGCGCACGCAATGGCACGGCGGGGAATTCAAAAGGACGTACAGGTACGTCCCTTTGCCCAGCCGCGCCATTCTGCCGACGTATATCGGCGTGAGCCGGTCGTTAAGAGGTTAAGAACGTTCGTTCGATTTTCGTTAGTGAGGTCAAATCGACGTTCATTTTCAAGCATGGTGACGGGAAAATTTAGAAATAGAAAACTTCTTGGTGAAAGGAATTTTCAGACAGTGTATGTGGTTTTCGTTTAGAAATTACATTCTTTTTAAAAACAGAATGTTAAAAACAAGTTAAAATTTCAAACATTCGTTCATTCAGCGAATGTACAAAGATTTTTCATCTGAATATTCTCGTCTGAAAATTAATCTGTGTGGCCAGCATAAGGCTCGGTACACACCTACGCAGTTTGCTTTTGATCTGTTTCTGCAGTGCTTTTTGCTGTGCGTTTTGATTTTTGCACACGTGATTTTGCTGCGATTTGCGTTTTTGCATTTTTTTTTGGACAATTTGTTGTTGGGCAAATTAAAAAACACAAATTGCTGCAAAAACGCTTTAAATGCTTTTCTGCAGCTTCTCCATTGAAGTATATTGAACCAAAAAAGCACTGTTTTGCATTAAAAAAAAAAAAAAAAAGTCCATGACCCTTTCCAAATACGCAGTGGCTGAAAAACGCATAGATGTGACCGTGTCCCATAGGAAACCATGTAAATGAACTGTAGTGCGTTTCTGAAAAAAGCACCAAAATCACATAGATGTGAACCAGGTCTAAGACGTTTAGTAACATAGGGGGGTTAAAAAAAAAAAAAAAAAAAATTAGCCCTTTAGATAATCTCTACTGTAAGGGGTTCATTTTTTTACTGTAGAACTGTGAAAGTAACATTTACAGTAGCGATTATTTGCTCTTTTTGTGCTATAAAGGGCTCATTTTAGTTTTTTTTAACCCCATTATGTTACTGGCCGATTAATCGATTATGAAAATAGTAATCGATTAATTTCATAATCGATTAGTTGTCGATTAATCGATTAGTTGTTTCAGCCCTATTTACAACCACCCTAAAGCCTGGGATGGGAAGTAATGTTTACTATAATTAACCTTGACTGTGCTGGCAGATCCCATTATCAGTTGTAAACTAGATGTGCACACTGTCCTAACCAAGTGATAAAGAACTCAACGTTTGGGTGGTACATTATACAGTATATTCACGCAGCTAAAAAATGCCCCTCAATTGGTCCCCTAATTGCACATTGCAAGCTTATCTAAACAACTTCAAAAATGCCTACAAAGCCCTATGCATGAATTTACTCCAAACTAACTAGGAAGACAAGAAATTATTTTAATTATTCTTACGTATGCTGTGTGAATGGAAACATAGTGGGGTTTCTCAAATTTGACCACAAAAGTGGAAATGATCTCAAAATGCAGACTGAAAAGGTTCAAACACCTTTCTTTTTGGCATACTAGTTGTGATGTAGTAACCTAAAGTATTGAAGCTGGCCAGAGAGTGCAACAGCCAGGCAAAAAAAATATTATGCAGGACAACATTTCAACAGCAGTGGCCTCTAGGTTTCTTCCAGTATTTAAGGGAAAATTGCAATAAGAGAAACAGTTTTTCATTGTGTACTCCCTTGAAAATGTTTTTTATGCTGATCTTGTAGTTTTTATAGTTACTGTGTTTCAAACTGGAAACTAATAATGCAGATCAAGAAAGTTAACCGCGTCAGAAGACCATATTTACATAACCTTCTAGGTTTCTAATTCAGAAATATTCAAAGATGGTCAACATGACAGCCAGGCAACTTGCAGTTTCAAAAGCAGAGCTCAGCAATGGCAGCCTACCCAGCTTCTTTTATAACCAGTAGAGTATGTTTTCTGAACTCCAGTAGAGATTTTCTCTACTTCTACAAAAGCTGCTCAAGCGCATTTCAAATGTTCATTGTACACAGCAAAGTTCACATCACCACGATTCATCTTTTTTACCTCCTGTACAGTCTCCATGGGTGGCGGGGGGTCCTTATTCCTGCACAGATTGACAATGACCCATGTGACGTTCCGAAGGAAAGTGATGGGGATGGAAGGGTTGATGAAGGACAAGAGCGGTTTAACAACTCCAAGTGAGATGACATAATCTCTACACTGTGGTCCATCACCTACAGAAATGAAAGGGTTCAAAAGAAATTGCATTAAAAAAAAAAAATTAAAAAAAAAAGGGTGACCTTGAAATGTATGCATGAGTAGAATTATGTTGTCTTGAAGAAATGCTGTGAAATATTTCAGCAGCTAAAGTTTAAATCTTAGAGAAAGACAATATATAATAGCAATTAAAAAAAAGGTACATTGGCCAATCAATGTATTTGCTTTCCCTTTTAGTATAGTACTAAAAGAACAAAGATTTGTTGACCGATCAATAAGAATTTCTACAACTCCCAATTTATAACATAACCACACTGTCCCATACTGTCTACCAAGAATGATTTCTTACCGATAATATTTCCAAGTGCCCACACTGCTTGTTCACAGACATTTTGATGCACGGAATGAAGGAGTCTCAGAAACAGGGGAACAGCATCTGCTCAAGAAACAAGATTGGAAGGGTTTATAGACAACAGATTAAACTTTTCATTCTAGACAACAGTCAAATCACTGGTAACAATTTTATTTTCAAAAGTACAGCATTTAAAGGAAAACCAGCATTTAGATACCATCAACAATTTGCACAGTGTTTGTATACATGCATATCAGTTCACACCCTCAAGGAGCTTACAGACTAAAGGTCCCAACCAAACATACATGCATACACACACACAAACATACTAGGACCAATTTATCTTGGAGCCAATTATACCACCAGCATGTCTTTTGCATGTGGAAGGAAACCGGAGTACCCAGAGTAAACCCACACAAGCTCAGGGAGGACATGCAGATGCAATGCTGGTACTGTCCTGAGCAGGATTCAAACCGAGGACCTCAGCGCTGCAAGGCCAAAGTGAAAACCACTGTGCTATTTACAAGTTCATACACTGATGTTTGTTAAATGTTTATTTTAAAGTCAGATATCGGAGTGCTTTTATGACAGTGCTTGCAAAGCCCACTAGCTTGAAAATCCAGAGAAAGCTTTATGAGCGAAGAGACAGAGGGGGCGTGTCCCTTTGACATCTTCAGCTAAGTTTGTTGTCAAAAAGACCTGAATAAAGCAGGACAGGATTTTCACTGCACCGTGGCCAAGAACTGCTAAAAGCAGCAAATAGTCATATGCAGTATTTCATAATTGCCAGAATAATATAAATTAGGGTTGCACCGATACCACTTTTTTAACACCGAGTACCAATACTTTTTTGTAAGTACTCGCCAATACTAATTACCGATACCTATTGCGTAGGTAGGGGGGGTGGTTTGGGAGGGGGGTTGTAAGGGAGTTGGGTGAGGACAGGGTGGGAAGTAGAGGGGTAAGTGAGGGCAGGGTGAAATAGGGATAGTGGGGTGGGAGAATTGAGAAGAAAAGGCTGTGATTGCTGGGGGAAAAGGATGGGAGGGTCATTGAGAGACATGGGGGCAGAGGTGACAGCTGGTGGTGGTGGTGGGGGGCAACACAGGGTGGGCGCAGTGCAGGGCGTCAGGAGGGCGCAGTGCAGGGCGTCAGGTACAGACCAGTCTGTACACTGACACCGTACCTTACATTATTTACAGACTGGTGTGTTTAACATACAGTACAGTGTTGTGGTATACTGTATGGTGCTAGTGTATAAGACTGGTCTGTACCCTGCTGACACTGTCCGGTACATACTACACTAACCGGTTTGCAAAACTTGCTCTCCTCATTACTCGGTTCTGCTTCCAGGGACGCCTCTACAGCTGCCTCACATAGAAACACGTGCTGATGCTGTCCAGCCCCTTGCCCTTGCCGACCCACCCACTGTTATTGGATAGCGGCCAGCCATCCAGCTAGCTCTCTCTCTCTGTATGCAGGAACAGGAGTCATGACATCACCCACCCTCTTCTTGCTTACAGAGGCAGGAGAGGATCGCAGCAGTGCTGCATAATGAAAAAAAAAAGACAGCCGGGAGCAGGAGAGTCAGTGTGGCCAGCTGTCAGCCTGTTCCCACTGTGCTGTGGATTTTCCAGAGCCCCCCCTCGTCCTTGTGCCGTAAGGCGCGTACTGCTTCGAACCCCACTGCCGGAGGGGAGGAGGTGGTTCCCCGACCCTCAAATGTCGTCGCTTTCGGTATCGGTTTTCGGTATCAGAGCATTTTCCTGAGTACCGATACCTGTGAAAATGCCTAGTATCAGTGCATCCCTAGTATAAATATACACTGATCAGCCATACTTTTAGGACTACCCAATATTCAGTAGGATCCCCTTTTGCCACCAAAACAACCCTGACCCACTGCAACATCCATTAGACCTCTGAAGCTATGCTATCTGGCACCAAGCTATCAGTAGAAGATCCTTTAAATTTCTGTAAGTTAAGTGGGGCCTTCATGGATCGGACTTGTTTTCTCAGCACATCCCACAGATGCTCGACTGGATTGAGATTTGAAGGCCAAGTAAACACCTAAAACTTGTTCTGTTCCTCAAACCAGCCTTGAATCATTTTTGCAGTGTGGCAGAGTGCTTTATCCTGCTGAAAGAGGCCACCATCATCAAGGAATACCATTTCCATGAAGGGGTTACCTGGTCAGCAACAATGTTTAGGTAGGTGGTACGTATCAAAGTAATGTAATCGTAAAGTAATAGTAAATCCACATGAATGGCAGGATCAAGGTTTCCCAGCAGAACATTGCCCATAGCATCACATTCTGCTGGCTTGCCATCTTCCCATATGGCACCAGGATGCGGTCTCTTCCCCAGGAAAACGATGGACACGCATTCCAGCCATCCACATGATGTAAAACAAAACGCGATTCATTGGACCAGGTCACTTTCTATTGCTCTGCTGTGTAGTTCTGATGTGCACACGGCCACTGTAGGCACTTTTGGCTGTGGACACTGGTCAGCATTGGCACCCTGACCGGTCTGTGGCTACACAGCCCCATACACAAATGGCAATGCTCTTTCTGCTATGAACACAAATTCAGGGACATGTATACTTGCTGCTCAATATATCCCACAGACTTTCAGATGCCATTGTAATGAGATAATCAGTGGTATTCACGTAACCTGTTGGTGGTCAAGGTTATGGCTGATCTGTGTATATGCCAAATAAAACATCATATATTGCAACTTTTGCTGTATCCAGGTGAAGGTGTTAGAGGTTTTGTGGTTACTATGGTGACAAAAAAATAAAAAAACTAAAAAAAAACACATACCACCATACCATCATTGTCTAAACCTATGCAATCCAAAAAAAACAATGCCACTATGGCACAACCAGTCATTGGTCAATAAAGTGTTACTAAACCCTGCATTCACTATATCTGGTCTCCCATAGTACACAGAACATGGAAATGCTATTTTAGTAACTATAAACTGCTGTATACCTTTTCTCATCAGCAGTATATTGTAATCTTGTGACTTGCATCAGCCTCTGCTTAAAGCTTGTAAGAGGAGTTTTCTTTCTCCCCTGATCCTCTGTCTGGACAGTGCTGATTGGCCCTGTGCCGATCACATGCACCCTCCAAAAAAAAAAAAAAAAACCCTCTAGCAATACACATCAAACGGAGCAGGTATAGCCCAACTCCTAATGTTCAGTTCTATCAAAAGAGACCGAACATACACGATGCAGAGGATTAACTCCTTAGGTCCCACAGTGAGTATGCAACAAGCATGCTTTACTGCTGATGGGGAAACTGTATATTTTATATTATTGTTGGTTCATATTGTGGCTCACGAATTCTAGGCCTCATCCTGGTCAAGGAGCCATATAAAAAGGACACAAGCATAGCTTTACCGTATACCAAAATAATGTTATTGTTAACTGGTCAAGTCCTTGAGGAGTCATATTGCCAAGGAAGTTGGTGGTAAATCCTATACAAGTTTATTCTCACCCAGAACGGCCATGAGGCAAGTGTCTGGTTATGATTACTTGCGCCAGGGCATTTAATGGGGGGACCCATGGTGGGAGAAAAAGCTTAACCTCTAGTTAAAGTATTCTTGATATTTTCTTTATCTGTAATTACTTTTAATAAATGTTATACTTAAGTATCTGTGTGATCTTTGCACATATCGAACACAACCCAAAAACGTGACAAAACTGCATGTACAGACTGATTTTACTGTTGTGGGTTTAGTAACACTTTAAGTTATGGCTGATTGGTGTGAGGAATATAGATATCTCTATCTACACACACTAGTTATCACATACGCTTTTTTGTTCCGAACATAGAAAATATATTACAATCCTTTTACATACTAGAATTTAGGAGGCAAAAAGGAAACACTTACTGGACTGGACCACTGCTTGAGTTTGTGCCGACGTCCCTGATGCTATATTAGTTAATGCCCAGGCAGCTTCAAACTGTAAAGAAGGACTGGAACACAGAATTTAAAGTTTTTAATTTTGTTCAATATCAAACAGCTCATCAAAAGTAAACCTGTCATGAGAGAAATGGGAGGGGGGTGCCTGCTGACAAACAACTTTTAAAAATGGTATGCTTGCTCTGACCTCAAAATCACTGACCCAGAACAGATATGCAGACTAAGGATCAACACGATTCATCGCCATGTTCTCATTGTGTTTCTTTACACACAAATATGGTCTACAAAATTACATTATATACAGTTGTGCTAATAAGTTTTCATACCCTGGCAGAAATTAGAATTTCTTGGCCATTTTTCTAAGAATATGAATGATAAACAAACATTTTTCACTCATGGTTAGTGTTTGGACTGAAGCCATTTATTATCAATCAACTGTGTTTACTCTTTAAATCATAATCACGAGAGAAACTACCCAAATTACCCTGATCAAAAGTTTACATACTCTGGTGATTGTGGCCTGATAACATGCACACAATTTGACACAAAGGGGTTTGAATGGCTATTAAAAGGTAACCATCCTCACCTGTGATCTGTTTGGGTGTGTGTGTGGGTGTGTGGGTGTGTGGGTGTGTGTGTGTGTGTGTGTGTGTGTGTGTATTTAACCACTTAAGCCCTGGGCCATTTTGCTGGCCAAAGACCAGAGCACTTTTTGTGATTCGGCACTGCGTCGCTTTAACAGACAATTGTGCGGTCCTGCAACGTAGCTCCCAAACAAAATAGACATCCTTTTTTTCCCACAAATAGAGATTTTTTTTGGTGGTATTTGATCACCTCTGCGGTTTTTATTTTTTGCAGTATAAACAAAAAAAATTGTGACAATTTTGAAAAAAAAAACGCATTATTTTTTACTATAATAAATATCCCCCCTAAAAAAAATATATAAAAACATTTTTTTCCTCAGTTTAGGCCGATACGTATTCTACGAATTTTTGGTAAAAAGAAAAAAAAAAAATAATCGCAATAAACGTATATGGATTGGTTAGTGCAAAAGTTATAGCGTCTACAAAATATCTACAAAATAGGGGATAGTTTTATGGCATTTTTATTATTTATTTTTTTTTTACTAGTAATGGCGGCGATCAGAGATTTTTATCGTGACTGCGACATTATGGCGGACACATCAGACGATTTTGACACATTTTGGGGACCATTGGCATTAATACAGCGATCAATGCTAAAAAATTGCATTGATTAAAAATGTCACTGGCAGTGAAGGGGTTAACCACTAGGTGGCGCTGTAGGGGCTAAGTGTGCCCTAGGGAGAGATTCTAACTGTGGGGGGGGGGGGGGGGGGGCTGCGTGTGACCCTACAGGGAGCTGTGATCAGTGACAGTGTCACCAGGCAGAATGGGGAGATGCTTGTTTACATTAGCATCTCCCAGTGACCCGCGATCACGGTTGCGGAGCTCCCGGCGGGCTCCCCCGCAAGCCGCCTCTTAAAGGTACAGGTATGTTAACCTGCCTTTACGTGCCCTTCTGACGCTGTATATCTGCGTGAGGCGGTCGCGAAGCGGTTAAAGAGCAACGAGTTTCTGGACTCCTGACAGATCCTTGCATCTTTCATCCAGTGCTGCACTGATGTTTTTGGATTCTGAGTCATGGGGAAAGCAAAAGAATTGTCAAAGGATCTGTGGGAAAAGGTAGTTGAACTGTATAAAACAGGAAAGGGATATAAAAAGATATCCTAGGAATTGAGAATGCCAATCAGCAGTGTTCAAACTCTAAATCAAGAAGTGAAAAATTAGGGGTTCTGTTGAAACTAGGGCTGAAACAACTAAATCGGTTAATCGACAACTAATCAATTACTAAATAAATCGATTTTCATAATCGATTAATCGGCCAGTAACATAATGGGGTTAAAAAACGAAAATGAGCCCTTTATAGTACAAAAAAAGAGCAAATAAATCGCTACTGTAAATATTACTTTCACAGTTCTACAGTAAAAAAATGAACCCCTTACAGTAGTGATTATCTTCTTTTTTTTGCACTATAAAGGGCTCATTTTAGTTTTTTTACCCCATTATGTTACTAAACGTCAGACCTGGTTCACGTCTATATGTTTTGGTGCTTTTTGCAGAAACGCACTACAGTTCATTTACATTGTTTCCTATGGGACACGTTCACAGCTATGCTTTTTTCAGCCGCTGCGTATTTGGAAAGGGTCAGGCACTTTAAACGCAAAATGGTGCTTTTTTGGTTCAATGGAGAATACTTTAATGGAGAAGCTGCAGAAAAGCATGTAATATGTTTTTGCAGCAATTTGTTTTTTAATCTGCCCAACAACAAATTGGCCAAAAAAAATGCAAAAACGCAAATCGCAGCAAAATCACGTGCGCAAAAATCAAAATGCACAGCAAAAAGCACTGCAGAAACAGATCAAAAACAAACTGCATAGGTGTGTACCGAGCCTTATGCTGGCCACACCGATCAATTTTCAGACGAGAATATTCAGACGAAAAATCTTTGTACGTTCGCTGAATGAAAGAATGTTTGAAATTTTCACTTGTTTTTAAAATGAATGTAATTTCTGAACGAACACCACATACACTGTCTGAAAATTCCTTTAACCAAGAAGTTTTCTATTATTTCCAAACTTTCCAGTCATTGTGGTTAAAAATGAATGTCGATTTGACCCCACTATTAGAAAATCGAGCGAACGTTCTTAAAATTACTTTTTTTTTTTTTTGAACGAAGACATTGTTTTTTTAATTAAAAAAATGTAATCTCTGAGTCTGATGATATTTACCAGATTCACCCATTAATAGTATATACAGTATATCTCTTCTGTCATTCTCAGAGTGGATTAGATATTTTGCTCCCTAACCATATAGTTGGTTATTTATATTTACCACTGCAAAGAGATATTTAAGAATAAATTGCCTTTTTTCAAAACTTTACATATTAACTAAATTATACGCCACACTTTTTTTTTAAGGTTCTTAACCGATTAATCGAAACAATAATCTGCCAACTAATCGATTATGAAAATAATAGTTAGTTGCAGCCCTAGTTGAAACCAAACCACGATCAGGTAGACCAACTAAAATTTCAGCCACAACTGCCAGGTAAATTGTTCGAGATGCAAAGAAAAACCCACAAATAACTTCAGGTGAAATACAGGACTCTGAAAATATGTGGTGTGGCAGTTTCAAGATGCACAATAAGGAGGCACTTGAAGAAAGATGGGCTGCATGGTCGAATCTCCAGAAGAAAGCCATTACTATGCAAATGCCACAAAGTATCCCACTTACAATGCGCCAAACAGCACAGAGACGAGCCTCAAACCTTCTGGCACAAAGTCATTTGGAGTGATGAGACAAAAATTTAGTTTTTTGGCCAGAACCATAAACGCTACATTTGGAGAGGAGTCAACAAGGCCTATGATGAAAGGTACATCATTCCTACTGTGAAACACGGAGGTGGATTGCTGATATGTTTTGGTAATGTGCGAGCTACAAAAAAGTACAGGAAATTTTGTCAAAATTGATGGCAAGATGAATGCAGTATGTTATCAAAAAATACTGGAGGAACATTTGCATTCATCAGCCAGGAAGCTGTGCATGGGACATACTTGGACATTCCAACATGACAATGATCCAAAACACAAGGCCAAGTCGTCCAGTCATTGGCTACAGCAGAATAAAGTGAAAGCCCTGGAGTGGCCATCTCAGTCTCCTGACCTCAATATCATTGAGCCACTCTGGGGAGATCTCCAACTTGCAGTTCATGCAAGACAGCCCAAGAATTTACAGGAACTGGAGGCTTTTTGCCAAGAGGAATGGGCAGCTTTACCATCTGAGAAGATAAAGAGCTTCATCCACAAATGGCACAAAAGACTTCAAGCTGCCATTGATGTTAAAGGCGGCAATACACGGTATTAGGAAATGGGGTATGTAAACTTTTGATCAGGGTCATTTGGGTAGTTTCTCTTGTGATTATGATTTAAAAAGAGTAAACACAGTTGACTGATAATAAATGGCTTCAGCCAAACACTAACCATGAGTGAAAGAAAAGTTTTTGTGTTTTCATTTATATTCTCTGAAAAATGGCCAAGAAAGCAGGGTATGTAAACTGTTGAGCACAATTGTATATTATACAAGAACTGTAGACGCTACAGGGCATTGGTATGAACTACTCACTTGTTACAATGCATACAGTGCAGGGCTTTCGGAGCCCAATTTTAACAAGGCAATAGTATGCATCAACACTTTGTGGTGCCTGCTATTCCAATGTTCTTTTCTTATTTAAAAAAGGAAAACTTTTTTTCCTCATGGTACTTTGAGGATTTCTCATTATTCATACGAGATCTAACCAGGATATAAACCATCAATACGTTGTGCTTTCATGACTCTTGCACTTGGAGAGCATACAGGAGCTTCTAATGAGACACTACTGAAACCGCCACTTTTTTTCTAACACTTTACATGAAACTGTACACTAGAGTGTCCCAACAAAGATCATTCAGGGGTGTGTGTGTGTGTTCGTGCGTCACATTTTATTTGTAACAGCATAGAAAATATAACAGCCTGTAGACTTTAGAGTCCCAGAAATCAAATCTGGGCAGGTTTCAAAAGCTAGATAGACCGAACCTCCTAGGCATTTAAAGACAGATCTCATTCTTTAAATGCCAATTACCTGGCTGTCATGCTAACCTTCTGGCTTCAACACTTTCGTTTTTAGTCACTAAAATCAGAAAAAATATACAGATAAAGGGCTTTAATCTTTTCCTGATCTGCTTACTTGTTCCTGTGTCAATGAAACACAACAGCCAAGCAATACATTTTCAGAAGATCAGCGACAACCTCCATAATTTTAAAAACAAGTGTCATCTAGGTTTTTGAGACCCTATAATTAAAGTGAATAGGAGCACACATTCTTTGGAGGACATAAAAATAAAAAAACATACTTGTTGGCTACCAGATGGCCAAATGACCATATTTTACTTGGTAAACATTAGGGGGGAAAAGGTTCCCTTACTGGAATTCAAGCTATACTACACAAAAGAGGGGAAAAAATAACTTTTTATACTTACTTATCATCTGCCTCTAAACATCTCACCAATATGGGCAGAATTCCGGATTTTATGAGGTCATCAATGGGGGGATTTCTGTCACTGGATAACAGCTTTCTGCAATAGAACATTGTACAGAAAATGATCAGTGTGTGTCAATGCTTTAGAGACCATGTTCTTGTGTGCGGTCTGTAAATATATACGTTGGGTTGGCCATACCTGCACATTAGAGATAAAGATTCTCTTTCTCTTGTCCATCTGCTTATCTCACCAATGCCAGCCATATTGATAAACAATGAATATGACTTGCATCAGGAAGATACACCTATAGTGAATGTCATTGTTGGAAATTCTGTTGACTATCACCTTCCAACCACAGCATTCTGTCATTCACGGTTTAAATCTCCCAGTTTCAAGTGACTTAAATTTCAGGAAGATTAAGAAAAAAAATATTAACAGTATTATTATCATCAAAAATGCCTTTTTTAATTATGAAGGCAATGATTTTGACTAATTTCAGCAATGATTTCAAATTCTTGCCTTCCTAAAACTGAAAGTGGATGTAAACCCGATTTTTTTTTTATATCATACTGTAGAGTATAAGATTTCCTATCATTTGAGCCCAGTCTTGCCACACAGAGTTAATCCATCTCTGAGCAATAAAACTTTGTCAAATCCTCCCCCTTGCTGTGAGTGACAGGTGATTTACATATCTCGTGCACTAACCTAAGACACATGCATTATTTTTTAATTCCCTCCCCCACTCCTTTCTTCAGCAGCTCTGCAAGGATTGTCTGTTCCACACCTCAGCATGATTTGGCATGCTGAAGTCATGTGGTTACTTTCCTGTCTTTTCACTGGATGTTAGAGATCTTAGCAGAAGTTCAAAGTTAGAAATACACAGGAGAAAATGCATATTGACAATAGGAGTGTAGAGGTGGGCGGTGAGTCTACTGACATCACGACTCCACCCACCGAGCTCCAGACAACAGACCCACCCACAGAATCTGCAGTTTTTCGGGTCTCATAACAGACAGAGGGGAGACATTTGATAGGTAAAGATACATGCAGGAGGCATGTATATCCTTATAGATAACCTCTATGGCAGTAGTTTAGAAAGGATGACATTGGGTTTACATCCACTTTAAGCAGATGTCACATTTGTGGGTTCTGAATCGGTAGTATATAGAGGGAGAACTCTCATCTGCAAGAGACATTCCGTTGCAAGCTTTAGCAGGAAAGCATCGCTCCCTCATTGTCAAATACTCAAACTGTACATCGTCAGAGAGACAACATCTCCCTCATCAGGCATGTAAGGGAGCAACAAACTAAAGCAGGTCAGTGTTCCACCTCCCTGCTGTATCCTCCATAGCGATATTGAAATACACTAGCCATATACAACACTGCAAATTAATCTGCCCTCTAAAGTGGTTGTAAACCCACAAAAAAAAACTCTGCAAGACAAAAGGCATAATGAGCTAGTATGCATAGCATACTAGCTCATTATGAAATCCGCACCTGAGATCGAAACCCCTGCAGCGAGATCCCAGTACACAGCTCTGGCCGGCGACATAGCTCCTGGAGTTACTTCCGGCACTGTCAGTGGCTGGAGCCGCGATGACGTCACTCCCGCGCATGCACACGGGAGCCGCCGGTAACAGCACACTAGCTGAAGCAACAGCTGTTGCTTCAGGGCACATGTGCCGATGACCAGTGGCGTCTCCAGCTTTCATATTTAGGGGGGGCTCATGGGGGGACAGGGACAAAAATAGGGGGGCAATATAAAATGCAAATAGATAGATTTTATCTATCCTGGGGACCTTTACCCCTTTACTACAATCCCACAACGGCCCTTTCACATGTTCTGCAGTGAGCTCCCTTCCTACTGTATTGGGGCCCCCCCAGGGTGACAGAGAAGAAGAGATATATGTGTCACCAGCATACCAAGAAAATATAAGGGTCCAAAGCAGTGGGAGAACTATCAGGGTTGCAAAGGTTGTCTTGCCACCGGGCCCTGGTGTTCTGTCACTGTGTGGTTCCCCAGCCTCCTCTTGCTGTCCTGCCCCTGCTATTGACTGCTCTTGTCTGGCATTTCTTGGAATTTACAGGCTGGTTCTCCTGTCCTAAGGACGGGAGAAATCAGTCTGTTTTTTCAGTAACTGAGAGTCCTGGTGGAGTCCTTCCTGCAACTCGCTCTTCTCCCTGCCAATGAGGATGCAGGGGAAGGAGCAGATCGGGCGGCCGTGGTTGTGTGAGTGCTCGCATTATGCAGTGTCAGCGAGCAGAGGGAGGTGGGAGGAATCACCCGCAGGAGCTGACTGGGGACGTTCTCCCTCTCAATAGAGACTGTGTTACCCCAGCGGTGGCCCGAGTAAGATGCGGCACAACCGATATGAATACAAACAAAAAGAAATGAAGAAATTGCCTTTTTGTAAAAAATAAAAAAATAAAAAAAAAAATAATAATTTTTTTTTTTTGGGGGGGCACATGGTGGGGCCCAGCATAATGTTGGGGGGGGGGGGGGTCAGGGCCCCCTCTGGCCCCCCCTAGGGTCGCCATTGCCGATGACGTCAGCACATGCTGATACAGGGGATATCTCCTAAACCGTGCAGGTTTAGGAGATATCCAGGGTGGCTATAGGTAAGACTCAGACTTACCTGTAGTAAAAATTGGATTGTAAGAGTTTACAACCACTTTAACAAAAGCAAATGCACATTTTTTTTTTTTGCAAGAAGAAAAAAAAGTGCATAATTTTTTGGCTTCTGGTGCCTGCAAAACATTGCACCAGTGATTAGATCACTGATGCCATGTGGGTCTCCTGCGAACCTGTCAGTGTATCTGTGTGCCCGTACATCTGTGCTAGCTGTCAGAGCGTGGGCCTGTGTTCGCATAATGTTACACACTGAATATGGGTGTAATATGTTACAAAAGTTGAACTTATCCTTTAAAGTTGGATGGGTGGGAGAGCACAAATTAAGGGTGGGGGGCTAGGGAATATTACCATATACATGTCATACCCTAAATATTGGTGCAACATGAAACATGGTTCCAGAGGCGTAATAAGCCTCTCTCAATGAATACAAAGTGGAGCAAAGTGTGGCATGTATTACCTTGCCGCCTGTACAGCGCTGAGTTGGGTTGTTGGATTATCACTGGTTGCATTCTACAAGATAAAAAAAAATAAAATCATGAGTGTAGGAATTTGGACAGAGATGTTCCTGTAAGAACAATATGAGCTATTGTAGTGCAAGAGTTTCAATAATCATTCATAGCACTGAATTTTAAATTTATGAACTAGACACTAATGCATGTTTTCATGGTAACATACTAAGTGTTTTTTTTTTCAGTCAGCAGATATGGATCCTATGTGGATCTATTTTGTATAACAGTTTTAACTTCTCTTATTTGGTCTCTTGTTTATGACCCCATTAAAAGCCTTCTTTTATACATATTTGATAAGTGCAAAGAAATACCTGCTAATCGCACCAGAAATCTTGTCAGCTGATAACTTCCTTTTTACATTGTTCCTAGTCATCTGAGGACTCCAGAAACCCACCCCTCTATGTTATGAAGAAGAAAGGGGGATGTTTTTGTTGTTCTGTCACGTTTTTCTGATATATTAGGGTAAATGAACATTAGCACCCTAAAACAGGAAGTATGTTACTGGGAGATCAGCAGGGGAAAATAAAGGGGGGGGGGGGGGGAGAAAAAAAAAGAAAAGAAAACTAAGGCAGTCACCACAACCAAGGACTGGTAAGCTGCAAGATTACATTTTTATTTTTGGGTTTAGATACTACAATTTAGCATGCACCTCTGTCTAAACTGCAACAAACATGTATACTATTACTGCTGACGACTTCTGAGTGTTAGCCGACTGGCTGTAATGTCAATCCAGAAACTTCAGTAACAGATTAGATTAGTTGCTGACTTCACTTGTGACATGCTTGTTCTCGACCAGTGACTCGGTTGAGCAAACAAAAACAGTAACGACAGCCTCCATATATATATCTCTTACTACAGAAATAACAAGGCATGATGGCGAACAGTCTTGGACAATACAGCCACAAAATTCAACAGGGACTGGGAGATTTTCCTTGGTCTGTTGGCTGCTAGATGACAGTGAGTGTTGGTCTTTGCCTGGTGGCCTGCTTAATGAATTGCCTGAATGTAGGTATACCACATTCAGCAAATTCATCGAGCAGGCAAAGACTACTACTGTCACTGGCCAGTCTTTTGCAGAGGGAGGAATAATGGAACATACTTGGAGAAGCTAATCACATTAATAAAAAACTTAGAATTTGTATAATCTTCGCTTTCACTGCGTTACTATTGTAATGCAGAACAGCTACTTTGAATCAGTTTTCAAAGAATGGCAATAACCCTTCTAAATATTGTCATGGCTTCCAATCAGCAAGTGTTCAGTTACAAAAATACCTGTGGTGCTCTAAAACTTACAATAGTCATATGTTCATAGATTTAAACAGTTGGAAACTGCTGCTCTTAGTTGTAACTGAAGCTAAGTTAGGCTACATGGCACCCTGGTTGAGAATTGCAGCTTTAAAAGGAGAAAATTAGTCTTTTAAAAAGCCCTCTGACTGCAGACAGCCTGGACCTATACTTCTTTATCTTTAGCCCTATTCCAGTGATCTTACCGCTGACATGGACCCAGCCAGCTCCTATCCATTCTGTGTCATCCAAGTCCATCTTGGTGGAAAGATTGCTGGATCAAGACTAAAGCGTCAGAGGGTGGATAATGTATAGGAAAGGACGGGATTAACATTGAAGAGGATTCAGCAACTAGACTAGCATCAAGGCCATCAGACATTTATAGTAATCTACACCATTTACTAGAGTGGGCATATGCCAACACAAACAAAATTCTTAAACTTTTAATGCCTGCCAGGCAGAGGAGAGTGTCTGAGCTTTATCTTCAGATGCATATCCTTGTATATACCACTACATGTATGTGTTGTCAACATCATGTTAAACTAGGTTATATAGCTTCAAGTAGTCAAAAACAAAAAATTTAGGTAAAATAAAAAATAGATCTAAAGCAAAGAAAAAAAAAAAAAAAAAAAAAAAAAAAGAAGTTGCACATACCTGTAGTATTGCTTCTAGTGTTACATTTTGCTGCAAAGAAAGCATAAAAAGTTACATTAGTGTAAATATACCGTATATACTCGCGTATAAACAGTTTTTCAGCAAATTTTTTTTGCTGAAAATGCCCCCCTTGGTTTACACTCGAGTCAAGCACTTTTCTGCAGCAGAGAATGACATTTTCCGAACAGACTTTGGGGCCCCATATCTCGGGGCCACTTAGTGCTAGGAACCCCAAATTTGTGTGCAAACCCAGTGGAACTAGCACTACAACATATCCAAAGCCAGAAAATGTCATTCTCTGCTGCAGAAAAGTGCTAGACATTTTCCAAACCGGCTTTGGGGCCCCGTATCTCGGGGTCACTTGGAGGTAAGAACTCCAGCTTTGGATATATTGTAGTGCTAGTTTCACTGGGTTCCTAGCACCAAGTGGCCCCGAGATACGGGGCCCCAAAGTCAGTCAACTGTATCCATCTGAAGCAATGTAATTTCGGGACCCTTTGGGTCCAGAGACCCCAAATTTTGGCTGCAGCTAGGGGGCATCTAGGAACCCTTAACTACCGAGTTTGAAGTTCAGGGGACCTATGGCTGCAAATCGGCACAGTGAGGCATGCAAATGGGCATTGTTGACCCTCTTTACCACTTACAGTAGCTGCGCATTTCTCACCCTAAGCTTATACTCGAGTCAATAAGTTTTCCCAGTTCTTCTTTTTTTTTAATCTTTAAGGATTGCAGGTTATACAAAAAAGAAAGATCAAGCATGTCATCCAACCTCCTCCAATACTAAGCAAAGACAAACACTCATTTTTTGTACATAAATGAGATAGCATTTCAATTTCTATTATTACGTTATATTAAAAAACAGGGAACCGTGGTCTAAATTTTCTCCTGTTGTTTAATCCTGTAGTTTCACCAGAGCAACAAGGGAAACTTCTAAGCCAACAAAAACTATAGATATGACCAATGAGTAAGACCAAAGGGGAGAATCTCCCTTCAGAGGACTGAGTCCAAACGTTATACTACGTGTAGGTTATAGTTCTCAGCATTGGAACAGCAGGAATAATACCAAAAGTTTTCCGCAATCCGTGAGAAATTTTTCATTTATGTGAAAAAATAAAAGGTGTGGAAGTGTCAATGGAGGAAAGATAAGAAAAAAAAAAAAAAAAGAAAAAAGAGGGAGGAGCAGAAAAGGGAAGGTGTAAGGAAAGGGGGAGGGGGTGTAGAGCTCTAGCAGGGCCGACGGCCTGATACTTTAATTTATCTTAAGACAGGGTACTCAGATGTAGGACTTATAATCATCTGAAAATTGGAAGAGGTTCCAGTGTGTCCAGAGGGTGTTGTGTTCCTCCTCCCTTTCCCCCAGGGCAGATGTGAGCTGTTCCATCCGCTGAATATCGCAAACCCTTACAAACCACTGTGACACTGTCGGTGGGGACTGCTGCTTCCACGTACTGGGGTCACACGCCCTGGCTGCATTCAAGAGGTATCAAAAGAGATTTGCAATATCACTTTCCAGACAAGGCGTCAGGTTTTCCCAGTTTTTTCGTGGTAAAATTAGGTGACTCTGCTTATATTTGGGTCGGCTTTTACTCAAGTATATACGGTAAACCTTTATTAAAAGCGTAAATTTGTTACCTATTGAATGGACCCATTCACTGCTCTCCTAAAACTAAAAAAAATATTTACAAATGGCCAAAACCAATGGACACTATTCTGTACTCCTACTCTTGGACCTTTCTGCTGCCTTTGATACGGTTGACCACCCGCTCCTCCAAAAGCTCCACGCCATTGGTCTCCGTGACTGTACTCTTCGCTGGTTCTCTTCCTACTTATCCAACCGCACCTTTAGCGTTACTTACAACTCAACTTTCTCCTCTCCCCTTTCTCTGCTGGGGTCCCCCAAAGTTCTGTTCATGAGCCTCTCCTATTTTCAATCTACACTTCCTACCTAGGTCAGCTGATAGCCTCCCATGGCTTCAATTACCACCTCTACGCTGACGACATCCAAATCTATTTCTCTACCCATCAGCTCACTCCCTCAGTCTTCTCACGTATCACTAATTTACTAACAGATTTCAGTCTGGATGTCACCCCACTTCCTCAAACTCAATCTATCCAAGAGCAAATTTAGAATTTTTCCTCCACAACATGCTCCTTCCCCTGATCTCTGTCAAAAATAGATGGCACAACTATTAGCCCATCCTCACTTGCCAAGGTCCTAGGTGTAATCCTGGACTCTGAACTCTCCTTTAAGCCCCATGTCCAATCACTGTCTAAATCTTGCCTCCTCAACCTACGCAACATCACCAAAATACGCCCCTTTCAAACCAATGACACAACCAAGCTCTTAATTCACTCCCTGGTCATCTCTCGCCTCAACTACTGCAACTCCCTACTTATTTCCTTACTTCTACATAGTCTACCCCCCCTTCAATCCATCATGAATGCTGCTGCCAGACTCATCCACCTTACCAATCGCTCTGTGTCTGCTACTCCTCTGTCAATCCCTCCACTGGCTCCCGCTCACCCAAATTTAAAATACACTGGAACCTTGGTTTGCGAGTAACGTGGTTAACGAGCACTGTATTTCTAAAAATCCTAACTCTGTTTGCAAATGTTGTCTCGTAAAACAAGCAGGATTCAGGCCAAAAGCGGTGTGCAGTACCGCTTTTGGCCTGAGGTGGGGGGGCGCCGGAGCCAAACCGTGTCGATCATCGGCGGTCGGAAAGGCCTGAGGACAGTTCTGCTGACCTCGGCAAACCTCAGAAATGCTTGTGAACGGAGTCTTTGCGAGGTCAGCTGAAGTGTGCTCGGGCCTTTTTGGCCATTTCTGAGGCTCTCCGGTGCCCCCCGCCTCTGGCCGCATGCGGTATTGCATCCCTTTGAAGTCAATGCGGAACAAATTATTTTCGTTTCCATTGACTTCAACGGGAAAACTCGCTTTGATATGCGAGTACTTTGGATTTAGTGCACAGACAGAATACTGATTTTTTTTGGGCAAAATATAAAAGATGCTATGCTGAGTGATTAGATATCCAACATGTCATGCTTTAAAAATGCGCATGTCCATGGAATGGTGAGAAACTATGGCAACTAAAAATCTCCATGGGCAATGCTTTAAAGGCCTTTACCACTTTAGATTTACACAGGAAGTCTGGTGCTAGAATTACTGCTCTTGCTCTGATGTTCAAGGCGATACCTCACAAGTGTAGTGCAAATGCTTGAGGGAGCTACAACATCAAGTGATGAACAACATCCGCAGTGATAGTATGGGCCCTGACAGGTTTTCTTAATGGAGATCTGGATTTTATTATACCCCATCTCTCTCCTCTGGCCTCCAAAGCATCTGATCAGATTGGTTTGATCAGATGCTTTACAAACCAGTAACGGCTTATAAAACAAACTGAAACTGGAAGTGGTGAAATCCCCGTTGCTTCCGGTTTCTGAAATTAGAGGGGGGTGAACTTTAGATCCTCTCACTTTGTACAGCATCGCATGCAGCTGGTCGCATCGGTACCAGACTCCTCCTTCCACCACCTGTAAGTGTGATTGAGCATCCATTTAGCCACTCAAATCACATTTACATAAAAGAAAATAGTTTTGGGATCAGGTTTGTGGCTTCAGCGTATAACCACCTCAAGATAGGAGAGATAGATATCTCTCCTATCTATCCACACACACGGAAGTATTGAGGTGGTTAACAAAAGGGAAAAAAAAAAAAAAATCCAAAAGCCTTAAATCAGTTTGGCCTAAAGATAAAAACATGTCATCAATTATGAAGAGAATAAATCAAATAAGCCGACGTACAGATTTGAAGTCTCCATCAACATCAGAGTCCTCTAAACTTTCTTCTTGTGGAACATTTCTCTTTTTCAAAAGGTGTTCATCTCTCTTGTTCTGGAAAGGTAAACAGGAACTGGTTACTTGACAGAAAGATCTATAGTGACATCAGGACTTCAGCGACGGAGCACATATACAGCAATGGAACCAGCATGAGTTGCATTGTATTTTAAGAATTAAAACTGAACTCCAAGCAGATAAAAAGACATTTCTAATACAACTGTTATTTCAATAGTCCACTAAATGTATCTTTAAAAATGCAACTAGAACAGTGGTTCTCAACTCCTGTCCTCAGGACCCACTAACAGGCCAGATTTTAAGAATTACCTTGGGGAGATGCGGACTGGAATACTGCAATCACTGAGCAGCAAATGATATCACCTGTGATGTATTTCAGTTATCTTGCAAACCTGGCCTGTTGGTGGGTCCTGAGGACCGGAGTTGAGAACCACTGAACTAGAGTAAGAAACCAAATTTAACATATTATATATCACAGCACAGATAGGTTGAAGCAGCACAAGCAGCACAAGCAGCCACAATCATCTGATGTGCTGACAAGGAGCACGCCGATGGGAAGAGAAAGCAGAGTGACAAATAAATGAGCACACTGCTGTGATACGTCTCATTTACAGTAGGGATGCACCGAAATTTTGGCGGGAAAAATAAATAAATAAATAAATGGTGTTTTTGGCACGTTGCCGAAAGGAAAATTATGGCGATAATGGAGCCAAAAATGGGGCAGGGCCCGGCCCCTGGTGCCACCCCATTACGGGAGTGTCACCCTGACGCGCCCCAGTCCTCCCCTCCCTCCCACAGAGGGGTGATCTCCGGGCGTCATGGAATTGAATTGCACTGGCCGCAGTAACAATGCCCCACCTCCTGTGACAGACGGCTCACCGATCCAATGGTGGGGCATTGAATCAGTGTGACGTGATCACAGGAGGTGGGACATTGTTACTGCGACCTGGGCAATTCAGATACAGCTCTGCGACACACGGAGATTGCCGCTCTGATCCGAAGGGCACTGGTGAAGCTGCACTGATCTCCCATATCATATCTGCAGTCTCTGACCATCTCCTGCACTATGTCTGCAGTCTCTGACAATCTCCTGCATCAGGTCTGCTAGAGGTGCACCGAATGGAAATTTTGCCAACACTATTAACAGTGTGTTTAAGTTTAAGTAAGAGATTGTAGACATGATACAAGAGATGGTTAGAGACTGAGGACATGCTACAATAAATAGTTGCAGACTGCATTTTTCTTGAGCTTTTCTTGCACTAAAAAGGTGCCAATAATGGCCAACAATAAATTCATATTAATTTAAGTTGATATTAAAAAGTCGAATACAATTGCAGATAAAAATATAAATACTTTTTAAACACTCATTTTCTGTATCGGTTTTCGGCCTAGTGCATCGCTCATTTTCGGTACCAAAATTTCTATTTGGTGCACCCCTAATTTATAGTCTACACCCTTTTTGGGCGAAGTTCCGCTTTAATATAGTTTTCAGGCTGAATTCCCATGGAAGCTACTGCTATGCAGCGAGATTCCGGGTCCCGTGTCACACGGGGTTGCTTGATCAGCAGAAGCGCCATTCAGAGAACACTTTACTTTCTTCTCAATCAATGCAAAATTACCTGATTGGACGAGGTGGAGAAGCAGGGTGGGAACATCAGTCTCCACCTCACAGAGTGCTTTGCATTCATTGAGCAAATGCAAGTGTTTTCTGAATGGTGCCCATGTGTGTGAACCCCTGTGTTCACCAAGCAGCCCCTCGGCACATAACCTAGAAGCCAGCAGCAATCACTATAGAGATTTCCAGCTTCCATAGAGATTGGCCAGGTATGGCACATGAATAGTTATTTTGGTCCGAGTTGGATGTAACTATGCAAGAATAGCCATACATGGAACTCTGCTCTAACAAATGAAATGCAAAGTCTGTAAAGAGGTCCTAGACCTGGCTATGCTATCTACTGGTATGTCTAGATCACAAGTCTAGCTAAACCAAATCAGAAATTTCTTGGCACATGAAATAGTTCACATATGTAATTCAACTGAGTATATAGCCTATCGTTAGGAGTTTAGCTTTAATTCAGCAATTAGACAATTCTGCAATAGAAAACATACACGCAGTAAAAGTACTTTTGACAATTGTCCCAGCCTTTCAGCATATGTAGGTCTTTCACTTTTCAGTGAAATGATCTCACTGACTGGAATGGAAAGAACGCAGTATGTCCCTTTGTCTATGCATCCAAAAGTATAAAACAATTCTGAACACAAAATCCTGCCTAGAGATCTACAAGCCCATGAAAGTGCTAACAAATCACTTAGGCCCTGTTTACACAATGTGATAACCTGCATTTTACTGCACTGGATGAATGCAGGTCATCGCTGGCACACACACAAAATAATTGTTTTCAAGTGTCCTGTTCACACTGCACTGTAGGCATGCTGCATTTTATCACACTGTAAAGAAGGCATCACTTACCACTGTAGAGCAGTGTGACATGATTGATGTGTTACTTTGTGCACTCCAAATAAATTTGACACAAGATTGAAAAAAAAAAAAAAAAAAAAGGGAACTGTGTGATGCGCTAAAAACATGCATCATACCACCCCATACCACTGGCACATTGCAGCCGGAACGGAGAGCTGTCCACACACTAAAGCACTGCGGTTTAGTGTGAGGGCAGTGCAAATGGCTCCTTAACAGCAGGTAAATAGTTTGTGCCCAGGCTGTGTTAATGCCTATCAGTTACACTAGTAGCCTATGATGTGATCCAAATGACAACTACTGCAGTTGATTTTTTGTAGTAAGAAATGTGAACAGAAAAGTCACTTGCAACTTATACACATATTAGGGTTGTCCCGATACCACTTTAAGACCGAGTACAAGTACCGATACTTTTTTTCAAGTACTCGCGGATTCCGATTAGCACTGACAAGTGGCTGGCACTGATGGGTGGGACTTATGGGCACTGACAGATGGGCACTGAGATATATGACACTGATAGATGGCACTGATAGGGGGCACTTATGGGCACTGATAGGCGGCACTTATGGGCACTGAAATGCAGCACTGATTGAAAATTGCATAATAAATGACAAATGATGAGAGGAGAGGAAGGATTTGGCAATGCTATATGTCATATTGCATTGCAAAATCCTTCCTTGCCCCTCATCAGTCATATCATTTAACATCTAGTTAAGTATGCTGCAATGCCCATCTTGGTACACCCTGCACTCGGCTGCAGTAAGCCATCAGCGGACATCTTGTTACACCCAGCCTGAACTATATGGGCTGGGTGTAACAAGATGTACGCTGCTGGCTTATTGCAGCCAAGTGCAGGGTGTACCAAGATGGGCGTTGCGATGTTCACCCTCCGGAGGCACGTCACTTCCTGTACCGAATGTGGCGGCTCCGGTCACCGTTGTGGAAGAAATATGCAGCGGCGCCCTGCAACCTTGCCCCGCCAGCTTACCCTCATGTTCCACTGCTACAAGACCGATCTCCGCTCCGCCTGCAGACTTCCGCTTCCAGGTATCGGATCTGGCATCAGGAGCATTTGGGCGAGTACAAGTACTCGCCCAAATGCTCGGTATCGGTACTGATACTAGTATCGGGACAACCCAAATAAATATAGTACTAGCAACGTTGTCGAGGAACAAAAGCTCTCTTCAGTAGCTAAGTGTTCACACCAACTCCACTGGGCAGCACTGATATCAATATATCAGCACAGGCTCAATGCAAGGGAACGTTAACAATAATTTTCTATGTGTTCACTTCACACCACAATGCTGTGTTGAGGTGGGTTGCGGTGCATTGTGTAAAAATGCAGACGTGCTGCATTTTTATTTTTTTACGCACGGCTCACCGCTAGCTGTGCTGTTAACACATTGCATTGTTCCGCATTACCACTTTTCAACATAAAGCAGCACACACACACATCTTAACATGCAAGCTGATGTTAACAAGTCTTTAAGTATAAAATAAAAAAAGAGCTTGTTCACACCAGCTCAAACATTAAGATGTGTGCATGCTGCTTTATGTTGTGTAGTGGCAATGAGGAGCAGTGTAATGTATTGTTATAGCACAGCATGTTGCAGTGGGGTGACATGGGGTGAGTTGTGCGTAAAAAAAAAATGCAGCATGTCTGCATTTTACACAATGCACCACAACCCACCTCACAGTGTTGTGAAGTGAGGAAACTTTTTTTATGTGCTCTTGCATTGAGCCTGTGTTGACATATTCAGATCAGCGATGCTCAAGATGAGCCCTTACTTTTTTTACTTGAGCGTCACCAACAAAAAAACACACTTTCGTTCAAGTCTATGCGCCACATTACAACATGTTGTGGCAAAACAAGGTACAGCAAGTTTCACTGCATAAAAATGTAGGTGGTCTACATTTGTATACATCACCACAAACCACCTCAACGAAGCATTGTGGTTTGAACAGGGCACATACTGTAGAAAACTTTACGTGCCCTTGCATTGATCTATACAGATAAACGCACCTCAGTGAAGATAGTGTGAACGAGCCCTGAAGGTGAGAGCAAATACCTGCTGACTGTTATAGGCAAAAATGATAATATATTTTCCCCTACCTGCAAAAACTGCACCCTAAAGCACAAGTCCCACACATTTTAAATTCAATTGTACAGTTCATAGCTAGTGAAATTGATGCTGGTGCATTTCCTGCCACAAAACTGAATGACAGCAAATGATAGCGTTGTACAGTTTTCCTACAATCTTTTCCCACTAAGCTAAATAGTTACCATCAGCCCTGATAACCTTCTAAAGGTACTCAATGTTTGACTCTCAAAATAGTTAAATTAAAGTGGTTGTAAACCCTTACACACCAATTTTACCTACAGGTAAGCCTATAATAAGGCTAACCTATAGGTACTGGAAAGATCTCCTAAATCTGCACAGTTTAGGAGATATTTACCATATACGCTTGCGCCATCATCAGCGCATGCACACTAAAGAAAGGGCACGATTGTGCCGTTTCTATAGGGCCCGTGCCGTGACCATCGGCGCATGCGCAGGAGTGACATCACGCAACTCCGGCCAGTCACAGAGCCTGAGTCCACGGCCCTGGAAGAAAAGGGGTGAAGATGGACGCGGCCACCAGCGAGCACATCGCGGGGGTTCGTTTGCAAGCAAGTGCAACATAATGAGCTAGTATGCGATGC